>JAIUZE010046409.1:0-50680 GCA_022085475.1 Heliosperma pusillum
AGTTAATTAAATAAAATATCAAGATATTATGTTATTGTAATCAAAAGAAAGAAAAATATCAAGCGCTATTAGAGGAGGGAGTGCCGTGAGGATAGGAGAGAAAACGGGTCTGATTTTGAGCGATTTGCGTAATTTAATCGGACGGATCGATAAAGCTACAAATATCTTAGATATTTGTATTAGTTTAATCGAAACAATCAAAAGATCTAATTGTGAGTGGAAAAAGATGACATGGGCGTGTGAATCATGCCAAAGTCGGGTTTCGGGTTTGTTTCGGGATTTAAGATGACTCGGGAATAGTTAAATGATGTTCGGGGTTAAACCGTAAAAGTTATTCTTTAATTCCGAATAAATTCAAATAATTATATTAAATTATCTTAAATTCAAATAAATCCTAATAAATTAAAATAAATTAAAAATCTTATTTTTTTTAATAAAATTTCGGTCTTCAAACTTATAAGGCGAGTCGGAAAAAGTCAACGAAAGTCAAAGTTGACTTAAAAACGGGATTCTCATGGAATCTCTCAAAAATTCCAAATACGAACTCGGAATTTCAAAATTCAACTGGAAACAATAAATTCCACTTTAAAACTTAAACAGGCTGAAAAGTATCCTTAAGATATTTTACTTGACAAATTGGGTACTTTTCGGGTTGTTACAATAAAGTTGAAAATTTAATATGATTAATTTTCGCATGCTTTATGTATTTTATTTGATAAAACCGATAAAGCGCAACCAATTTTTCTCAAAATAAATTCGAAATTTTTAACCTTGATTTTTGACATTATGAGTGCCATGGAAATGTTCCAGAATGTTCAAAAATTTAAAATTCAAATTTGGAAATTATTGTAATTAAATTTTGATTTATTTGATTAAAATATGATTTTAAAGTCTAATTTTGAGCAATTATATAACAACAAGTTGAATTATTGTCAAAAAAATTGAGTGATGACTAGTTTTTGAGGCCTAAATCAGTTGGGATAATTAACTTGGACTTAAATATGATTTAACTATTGTTTGGTGATTTTAAAGTGTTATTATCACGCATTTCCGTAAAACCGGGTTATATATGATATAAACCGTAAAATAGGGCATTTTGGCATTTAATATGAGCATGTGTTTATACATATTATAATGCTGCATTTTTATTTATGAATGCCATATTTTGGTTTATGCAATTTGGAATTATGTAATTTATTCCTTGTATGGCCTTAGTTTTAATCGATATTACCCAAAATGTAAGGGAATATTGATTTGGTTGTAATTTAATGTGATCTCGTATCATTTTTGTTGTATTATTTTATTTTACAAATGTATAATAGGAAATTTTTAATTTTATTATATAATTTGTAATTATTTGTAATACCGCAGATTCCCAAAGACGGTGCCATTCGAAAAGGAGTTCCGAGAGAGAGACGGTGACCTTGGGAGGCGTGCTTATGAAGTTCAAGGGACCAAAGGAGTTGCTTTCCAAATTTGTAATAGATTATATGATTTTCTATTCTAGGAAAGGACATACTAGGAATATTATTTTTATGCTTGCATTTTATTTAATATGTTTGCATGCATTGCCAAATCGCCATAACATGACATGCATATTTTTCATCGAGTATTCGACCGTGTCAATTACAATTATCGATAATTCATCAATTTAGTTCACTTAAACGAGATAGATAATAAATTGACATGACCTCTCATAATAAATAATTGAGATCAAGCCTTACCAAATAGTAGAACCCATGAATCCCAATTTCGCATGGAAGTAGGCCCGGCTCACCGGGGTGCTAAACTTGTTACGTTGGGTTAGTGGGGTAATAAAGGTTATTATTTCAAAATTTGGATTGAGCTCAACGGAAGTATTCGCGACCGTAACCGCATGTGTTCTGGGCTTAAGATAAATATTAAAGTAATATTATCGACCGAGAGTTCTAATGTAGAATCGATTAAAGAGTTAATCCACCGAATTATGTTAATGAGGGATGAATCGGCTCACCGTGCCCAAGTTGATATGAATTTGGATCTCGGATTCATTTATTATAGTTGGGTAGAGGTCACTATTTAAATGTTAAAACTTGTTTAAAATGTTTACAAGTATTTAAAATGATAAATGTTGACATTTCCTTTATGTCTAAAATTTGTAGTTAACTTTGTACAATCGCAATGGCTAGTTCATCCACCACTACCAATGCTCCAACTCTCACGAATGTCTCATGGCTTCGATCCTTCATGAATTGATGCAAGTTAGAAAAGAATGGCGCAAATGTTACCGATTGGGATGCGCAACTCCGCTTGGCCGCGGAAGGTGACGACAAGCTTCGTTATCTTACCGAAGCCTCTCTCGAAACACCTAATGAAAGGTCAACCGCCGCCGCAAGGCGAGCCTATGAGGCCTACCAAAAGGAAGCCGCCGCGATAAAAAATGTTTTGATCTTCTCTATGGAGGCCGATCTCCAAAGGAGTGCCATAAAGATGAGCACGGCCTATGAGATCTATGCCAAGCTTGTGACCATGTTTTCACAAGCTCCAAGGATCGTTCAATATGAGACAGCTTCCGCGTTTTTCGACATGAATCTTAAAGAGGGCCAAAATGTTTGCCCTCATGTACTCAAATTGATTGAGAATGTCGAGACTCTCAAATTGCAAGGGGTTGACATTCTCGAATAACTCCTTATTGACCTTGTACTACACTCCTTGGGGGAAAATAAAGGCATATGTGCAGTTTAGGGTAAACTACAATATGCAAAACATGAAAACCTCTCTTCATGAGTTGCACAAGATGCTTGTGCAAGCGGAGAGAGCCATGGGGCTAAATGTTAACACCTCCAAGGATGTACTCCATATCAATAGCAAGAGTAAGGGGAAGTTCAAAAGGGGTGGTAGTAAGGGGAAGAAGCCCTCCACCTACAAAGGCAAGGGAAAAGCTATTGAGAATAGCTCACCCAAGCCCAAGAAAGGTGCCTCAACCGAGGACAAGTGCCATTATTGTAATGGCATAGGGCGTTGGAAGAGGAATTGCCCCAAATATCTAGGAGATATCAACGCCGAAAAAATTGTTTCCGCTGGTAATTTTTATCCCTATCATTTATGTTATGATCACAACTTTGGTATATAGATACGAGTTGTGATTCTTATCCTTTGTAATTGTAATTAGGGTACCCAAGCAAAGACAAAGGAAAGGACAA
The DNA here is from genome assembly GCA_022085475.1 of Heliosperma pusillum. NCBI lineage: Eukaryota > Viridiplantae > Streptophyta > Magnoliopsida > Caryophyllales > Caryophyllaceae > Heliosperma > Heliosperma pusillum. The sequence continues at coordinate 3,183 of JAIUZE010046409.1, forward strand.
ACAATCCTAAAGAGGCTCTTCAAGGGTAGCTAAAGTAGCCAGCCATGGATGAAGACATATGGAAGCTTGGACTTATTTTGTGTTGTCTTCTTTATTGGGTTGTATTTTGTGACATTGTTTTAGAAACTCTTTATTTCCTTGTTTGACAATGGAAATTTGCTTTTCCTTTATTAACAACTAGTTGTAATTGGATTTAGTGACTTGGTTTTCAACCCAAGTCACTCGGTTTATGGAAACGTTTTCATTCTCACACTTGTCATTATACTCTACTTGCACTAATAACATAAATTCTATCGACTCAAATTGATCATATTGGTATTATGATGATTGGATCATTATAATAAAAGGCTGAGAATTCGATTCTCGCTTTGAAAGATGAATTGTTAAGTCAACTTGAGTTATTGAACTCAAAGTAGGGAATCTACCAAATCAATTGGCCACACCACTTATAAAGATAGTAAATGACATGAATATGAGTCCACCTCTTTAGCTTATAGAACTAGTCTATCTCAAAGCTAAGATTCGATGTCTTTACAATAAAATCTTTAGTAGATCACTTGAGGTCATGTTGTGATACTTCTACCTCCCTCAAGAGTATGAGTACAAAATTGTTTGTGGCTCATAAGGCTATCTTTAAAGAAAATAGTTGTATTTTTCTAAAGATTGAGTGGGAGAAAATAAGCCACAACATAAAACTAGTTAGGAACTAGTGAGGAAACAAAAAGAAAATGTTCTTAGGATAAACTCAAGACTAGTGAGGAGACCAAAAGAAAGTGTTCTTAGGTGAATCCTTAGACTAGTGAAGAGACCAATAGAAATTTTTTTGATATAATATGATTATGATCTATGAAGTGGAAGTACCTAGAAATTTTAAATTTTAAATTTTGATTTTCTAACGCAAGAGACTTATAAAAATCTCTAACGTAAAAGACTTATGAAACTAAATGGAATCTATGCAAAGGAATGATGTATTTGGAGTTGTCCAATGATATATCATTTTATAGACATGAAGATGTTTTAATTGGAGGTTTCCAATTATGGTTGCATGGATAGACATGGAAATGTCTGCAAAAGCTAAGTTAATGCGTAACTTTGCTTAGATCCATATCATCAGTAAAACAACTCATAGTAGACGTGTGCAAGATACACAACAAAACCACATGTCCAAATAAGGATTTGGAATAGGATGTGTACATGACACAAGCCTAAGGTATCTACCTAGAGGTTATGATGATCTTTTCTATTATGAGATATAAGAAGAATTTCACAGGAAAGTCATATATAGATATGAAGTTCAGTGGGAGTTAAATTCATGTATAGACATGAAGTTAAATGGGAGTTAAAGTCATGTAAAGACATGAAGTTCAGTGGGAGAAATTGTCTTCCACGTGAACGACGTATCACTCATTGTGAGTGACGTATTCATATTACCTTTTTGAAAGGAGTTGTTGGATTTTAATGCTGGATGAAAGAGGGCTACATGTATACTAAAATCAAAATCTATTATGGAATAGAAGATTTTAGCTTGGCATTTAGAAAAGTGTCTTATATCGATAAGATCCTTTATCTATTTCAACAAGTTGAATAGGTTATTCATATTGATGAAAGTGGGATCACTATGAAAAGGTCATAGTCATCCACTGAACCTAAGAGTTGTCGATCACATGACTACTAATGTTTCGCCATTAGACCAATCATGTATGCCATTACATGCACATACCTAAATGAATTGTATGCACACTTATCTCGGACAAGTGGGAGATTGTTGGAGTAAATGTCCTCAACAATAGTGCAATCACATAATTAAATCTCAATAATAATAATACAAAGGGATGATGAATATTATAGTCAACTGGTCAACATAAATCGGTAACGATTGGCTCAATAGAGTTTGACGTTACTGTCATATGACGGTGGTGATCAGTTGATCCCTTGAGGTCACACCTAAAGGACAATCCCCTAATCAAGTACATTAATTAATTGTATAGCGATACAGATTAATTAATCTCTTAGATTCAACCAAGTTTATATTGTAAGTGAGAAATATATCTTATTGTAATATGATTAAATAAGATTCATTTTAGTAACTTAATTGTTATATTACTAAGAATGCATTATGTTTATGAAACATTTGAGATAAGTAAAATTGATTGATTATAATTACAAATTGTTGTAGATTATATTAACCAAATATGAGATGACCCATTTTATTTACATGTAATTATAAAATGTGACTTAAAATGTTAAGTCTAATTTATTTGTTATGAAATTGCATTTAAATTGGTTAAATGAACATTTATAAGCAAAGATTACATGTTACATGTCACATGTCACATATGTGACAAATGACAAAATGCAAAAATAAAATGGACACCCATTTTACAATGGGTGCACCGGTTTTTGGTAGTGTACAAAGAGGGTGATTTTTGTGATTTTTGCCTTTCTTGTTAAGAACAATTGAAAGGCAACACTCCATCCATGTGGTGTATTGGCCGGTCCATGTGAGCCAAACAAGAGGACATGTTTCCTCTTATAAAACTCATATCATCTCATTATTCATTCATTCATGCAAATTGCTTATCTCTCTATTTTTTCCTCCACCTTCTCACTAAAACTTAAGAAGTTCTAGAACTTGAAGTTCATAGTTTCTAGTAACATTACTAGTGTAGTAATAAGAGGTTATTAGATTATTTTAAGGGAGACTACAATAATATACTAGAGTAGTATCTTTTAGTAGTAATTAAGGGTAGTCTTGGGTGCAACTTATTGGAGAGTTTCTAGTTTGAAACTTGGTAGATCATCCTCATCATACTAGGTCAAGATCAATATTTGAAAGGAGTTCAAATATTGTGCCCATATTTTCATAATCAATGTAAGGAAATTGTGCCCATATTGTGCCCACTTTGTCTTGCCCCTTTCCTTCCCATGCTCACGTTTAGGCTGGAAAGGAAATCTACATCTCGTACATTGCTAATTGTCCCGGCCGCACAAGCCCCGTCTTTCCCTGACTAAGCTCGACGAGATTTGGCAGCGAGAGTACGATATTTGGACCAACTTGAAATCTTGCTTCTTGAACGGCTGCCTCCCCTTGCTCTTCTTGTTCGAAGACTCCTTTAGATATTAAAAATCATACCACTCATTCTTGCTCATCACAAGGTCTTGACCTTCTCTGCTAAGGCAATCCTAGAATATATCCATGTTGTCCCGACTTCAAACTCCAGGCAAAAGTCAACGATCCTGAAAGCAGATCACGTCCCCATGCAGGCTAGTGACTCCTTCCTTGCAGCCAAGCAACTTAACGTTCGATAGACCAATACTCGGGCAGGTACTAGGCAAAGCAGCTAGGCCGAGGGTTTGGGCTAAAACAATGAGGAGAGAGGAGAGCCTTGGGGAAGCTTCTGCTTTTCATTCGTATCCCGAACGCATCTTAAAGTTAAAAATTTTTCCCGTGGGCCGACGCATACATAAAATCTCTCAACATAAACAAATAACACAAGGAAAATGCAATAAGTGAAAGATAAGGGACTACGAAGGTCACACAATGATGTAAGGTAATAGCGGTTGTTCTCTCCTAATACAATCACTAATTAAAAAAGGATATTCTACGGTGTACCCGTGATTTTTTCGGTTTCTATGTTGTACCCCTCTCTTTTTTATAATCTACGGTGTGCCCCTAAACTTCTTGCTTATTTCTCACTTACGACCTTCTTTAACTCTACATTAACTTATCGCTTATCAAACAACCGTTGTTCGACCTTTATTATGACTTATTAATATCTGATCATCATTCTATATAAGATGCATCAAAAATCACTTTTAATAAGCACAAACTAGTATTAATAGCCTTCGTTATGATACATGATAAGCTAATGGAGAATTCATGAATTCATAGTTGGATTCGTATACTATATAGTTGGTTAATGGATTATTCGGCGAACTAATAAGTGGAAGAAAATCTATGGAATACGCAATATGAGATGCTTACCAAGGAACAGTGGAGGGGAATTAGAGAATGATTCAACAACCAATTAATCAAGGATGAAGATGAAGAAGTAGGAGAAGTGATTAAGATTAGGGAGAGTTTAGGGAGAGATTTAGTAAGGAGGGATAAGGTTAAAATGGTTAGAAAAAGGGTTAACATGACATGACCTTTTACTCATGAAATAGATAAGATTTCCGAAAAAGCTAAAACTGCACCTTATCCGGTCGAGTACAAGGACTACTCGCCCGAGTTGAGAGATAGTCGGTCGAGTAACACTGAAGATAAACCGAAAATACTCATCAGGTACCCATACTCAGTCGACTTACATGCCTTCTCGAGTAACCGCCAACTCGGTCGAGTTACACCTTTACTCGACCAAGTAACCCCCAACTCGGTCGACTGACTAATCAACTCGATCGAGCAAGACTCAATTTTGTCGATTTGACCTTCAATTTGACCCCAAACTTATAACATAATCACATACTCATCGACTTGGGCACTAACTCAATCAATTAAATGCTAATGAAAGACACGAGTAATACATCTAGAATCTTAAAAATGGGGTAACCTTTGTCCTCAACATCTTTTATCCCTTTACTTTTTTGTCATTTCATCCATTAAATAGGCTTTAATCTATCTCAACTCATTCTTCTAGTAGCCAACTTACAACCCTAAACATAGCTATATGCACTACCTTTTAAGACGGCTTCAATAGCATCCAATTGGACCTCCCAATATTCCTCAATATTCTCATCCCAAACACGTCCTCTATCATGGGGATTAAGGCTCTTGATCTTATGGGTATTCGCTAATATGGTCCCGAATCATACAAGAAGTCATTTAAACATTTCATCGAACATGTTTTATGCATAAGATAGAAGTAAGGTAATAATAATAAAATTAACCCAACAATCAATATATTAACCCTCAACCCCATAATGCCTCACTAATCCTAGAAACTACAATACTAAGCATTAGCATTAAAAATATGGAAGAACAAAGCATGAGATTAAAGCAATACATACAAACTTAAGAAAGGAAAGTAATGAAATCAAACAAGGATTAACAAGTAAACAAACAGAGATAGAGAGATTATACCAACTAATTAAAGGAGAAATAGATGAATAAAAGAAAGAGACTTGAATAGATAAGAATATCTATCACTAATCTTCTCATATCAACCCAAAGAATCCAATTACAAAGCTAGATCTACACTAATTGAAGAGTATTTTGAGAGAGATTAAGCTAATCTAACCTACTATAATCGATCTAATCTAATCTAATCTAATCTAATCTAATCTAATCTAATCTAATCTAATCTAGAGTTTTAGAATTAATACGTGTGCATAAGATGGACCTTTAATATAATTATAAGATGGGGTATCTATACTAAGCAAAAGACGTAGGGAAGAAGGGAAGCGGAGTCAAGGCTAAATAAACTGAAACGGGCCTAGCTTGGGCCGAACTGAGCGCAAATCGATCCAGTTGAGCATTTCACGAGCATCTGCTCGGCCAAGCTAGCTCAACTTGGGCATGCTGGCGATGTCTCGGCCGTTATGGTCTTCTTTCCACCCTACTAATCTCATGCTCGGCTTGAATTCATGGTGGTTGATAAGTGAATATTTGTATGATTTTAACCCCCAATTTAGCTCGGTTTGTATGTCATTTGTGCTTTGTTAAGCCATCTTATGAGCTAATATCGTCTTTTAGGCGAATTCCTGTGTTCTAACCTGTTTTGTAGGGAAAGTGACGTTTCTACGCCCTTTTTCTATATTCCCGAGCATTTGCCTAGAACCCGACGATTTGAAGAAGCAAGCTTGACCATGTCAAAGGCATTTCAAGAAGGTTCACTAACTCAAAAGAGAGAAGAAGTAAAGACAATTTCGTAGTTGTCGGAAGATCAATCAATTAGGCGGAAGAATTCATCGCTTTACGTCAAACCCTATCAACAAACCTGATTGAATAGGTCAAGGGGGATTATGGAAGTCAAGTAAACGCAAAGGGAGATGAAACGTTAGTCAAAAGCTCCCAGATGACCACTTACCCGATCGGGTAAGTGTGTACCCGATCGGGGATGTTCGCTGCTCCGCACAAAATGCTTCAACTTCCTATTTTTGTCCTATATGTTTAATACTCGACCCCTTCTCCACGAAACCCTAATGCTATATATAGATGCTCCAGCCCCTCTTCTCAACACATCTACTTCTCATACAACAATCCTCTTTACAAATCCTCTTTAGAATAATCTTTTCTTTTCTCTTTAGTTTAGTCTTTCTAGTTTAGATCATTTTCTTCTTTTGTCTTTTGTTCTTAGTTTATTTCTATCCATTTCATATCAAAACATTAGCTTAGATCAATAAGAATTTCAATCTTTTTAGTCTACTTTGTTGGGTACAAGTGTTGTAATTCAAGGAACGATTATTCTATGCAAGGGATTTCTATTATTGTTAACGCTTTCGTTGTTGATCGTCACCTAGGTATTCCTAATTTATCCTTTTGTTTATTTTCCTCTATTGTTTTCCATTTGATTGTCATTCGCTTTACATATTATCTTAGATTCATTTTCATGTTGTTATAATCGTCGTTATTATCGCCATATAGAGAGTCTTAGATTATTGTCAAAATCAAATAAATATGTCTATCCTAGTTTTCATTGTTAATATCATCTTAGACATAAACATTATCATGAATGAGTAGTCACCTTTCTAGGGTGTAGGGTAGCCATGTTAGATTGATTAAAAGATGATAATTGGATAAAAGAAATTGTGCTTTTAAAACATTGTGTCTATGCATGTTTGGACTAAAACGATAGTTGACGATTCCTGATCAAAATCATTAACTAGTATGGAATTCTTTTCCAAGGTAGAGATACGGGAATTGAATAGACAAAGCATGACATGGTGGATTAAGACCTAGTAAATCGCCCAAAAGCCTGCTAGACCATCTGATCTATGATTGTAATGAACACATCATTCTTACGAACTCACAATGAATTATTTGCATGTCCTAAATCCAATTTCATCAATATGTCAATCTACATGTGTGAACCTATTTTCCTAGATGCTTCTCATTATTGTTAATTTATCTTTAGCTTTATTGCTTTCATCTTTAATTGTTTTTATTTTATTTTCGTTTATGCCTTTTTTTAGTTTAGACATCATAATTCCTAAACTCTGAAACTCGTTAGATACAACTCAATTGTGAGACGATTCACAATCCATAGGAAATACCATCTCCCTGAGGATCGACCCCTACTTCCCTAATTACATTAATTTGTTATTAGCCTAGTCTGGGTAAATTATCTTTGTATTGGGCTCGCGACAAGCACGATCAAATTTTGGCGCCGTTGCCGGGGAGCACGGTTTAATTTTCCTTTTTCTTGTGATTTTTATCGCCATTAGTTTTATCTAGTCTTTAGGAACCCAAATTCCTTTAGACCTCTCTTGATTTTCCATCTTAGCTTTCCAATCTTATGCCTAGATCTTCTAGACTAGGGACCCCTATTCCTTTAGACCCCGAACTAGAAAGAACTCTGCGTAGGAAATCAAAGCTATTCAACGAAATTTCAAAAGCTTCTGATATTTCAAGTTTAGATCGTATTCGTGAGAAATACTCGGATATCTTATCTAATCTCGAAGGAGAAGAAGATCCATTCTCATCTCCATTCCCAAAAACTAATCAACTTTCAACCAACGCTCCATCTTCATCTTCACAAAAGAAAATGGTTCGACTTTCCGACCATTCCAAACCCACTGCAGATACACTTCCAAGGGGTATCGCTACACCCTAAATCACTGCCCAAACCTTCGAAATCAAACCTGCCTTCATCAATCTAATAGAAAGAAGTCAATTTGGTGGCAATGCCACAGAAGATCCCAACCTTCATATCCAAAACTTCTGTGAGTATTGCTCCACGATTAGACAAACTGGAGTATCCCAAGAGCAGATTAGGGAAATGCTCTTTCCCTTCTCTTTAAGAGGAAAGGCAAAACTCTGGATCAATAGTCTTAACCGAGTTGCCTTAGGAATAGCCGACTGGGATGGTCTAGCTCTTGCTTTCTATCAAAAGTACTTCCCACCAGAACGAACCGCACTCTTACGGAGTCAAATCACTGGATTTCGTCAGAGAGGCGACGAAAGCCTTTATGAGGCATGGGAAAGATACAAAGAATTACAAAGAGAATGCCCTCATCATGGCCTTGATTCATGGTTCTTAGCTATCACCTTCTACAACGGTTGTTGTGGCGAATCGCGTCGTATCCTCGACTCCGCTAACAATGGTTGTTTCGATCAAATCGATGAAGAAATAGCAAGTACAACTATCGAGTCAATGGCAATCCACGACTCTCAGTATAGCAACTCGCGTGCTATGCCACTCAAAACCAAGCAGGACGATTCAAGTAAAGGAGCACTCCTAGAATCCCAATTAGCTCTTCTGCATCAACAAGTTGGAAGCTCTTCCCAATCCAAGGAACATGTCAACGTCACTAACCACGTAGTGGTATGTGAGACATGTGGGGTTGGAGGGCATAGCTTTCAAGAATGTAGAAGTTCGTTAGAGCAAGTCAATGCCTATCAAGGATATAGGCAAGGTGGAGTGTAAACTACTAAGGTTTACAAGTTTTGACGGATGCTAGACTAGGTTCACTTAAACTGACAACAACTCAAATAGAAATGGAGGCTGTTTTAGAGAGAGTGACTTATATCAACTGAAATTCAAAGGATATGACTTAGAGAAGCTCCCCTACAGCATAGCACAAGAGAAGGGACTCAAAGAATAGCTCACTTACAAACCCTTAGGATCACACCTATAGGCTGGTCTATTAGGTAGTACAGACCCTGGCACAAGGTCTATCTGGTGTTCAATTCCTCTCAAAGGGGGTAAGCCATCAGGAAGTTCCTCTGGAAACACTTCCTTGAACTGATCAATGAGGGGCTTAACTTCTGCAGGGATCACCTTAGACTCCTCTTCCTGAACTTCTTTTGACAGCAGCATTAATATAGGTTGCTCTTCACTACACTCTTTGACCATTGCTGACTCAGACAGAAATAAAACTCCACTAAAATCCTCAGCCATACTTGGACTCCCACAACTCTTCTGATGTGGTGGCAAGGGGGCTAATGTCACCTTCCTGCTCCCATGCTTGAAGGAATAGGTGTTGCTTCTTCCATGGTGTATGGAGCTTTTATCAAACTCCCATGGCCTTCCTAATAACAAGTGACAGGCATCCATTGGAACCACATCACACAATACCTCATCTTTGTACACATTTCCAATGGAGAATGGGACCATACATTGCTTATCCACCTTAACCTCTGCTCCCTTACTCAGCCATCTCAACTTATAGGGATGAGGGTGCTCTTGAGTGCTCAACTTCAGCTTATCAACCATAGTAACAGAGGCCACATTGGTACAACTACCTCCATCTATAATAAGGTTACAAACCCTCCCTTGTATGGTACATCTGCTTCTGAAAATGAGGGACCTTTGATCCTCCTCCAAAGGTATATGTTGTGAATGCATTACTCTCCATAGGACCAAGCTGTGGCCTGTGTCAGGGAGTGCCACTATTGCCTCCTGACTAGACTCTTCTTCCTCACTCATCACTTCTTCAACCTCAGGCTCATCCCTTTCATACTCAACTAGACCTTCTTTCTCCCAAGCCTCAACCTCCATTATAGTTAAGGTTTTCTTAGAAGGGCAATCCTTCCTGAAATGTCCATAGCCTTGACATTGGAAGCACCTAATTCTGTTCTCAGTCAATGAAGTGCTTGGATTTTGACCCATGATGCCCTTTCCCTTGTCTAAGGTAGGTGGGGGTGCTGTCTTAGGGGTATCCATGGTTCTCAACCCACTGTAAGGTCTGGTTTGAAAAGGCCTAACAGGTTTTGGTGTACTAGGCTTAGTCTTCCCTATCTTTTCAATTCTCAGAGATAAGTTGACAACATCATCATATGACCACAGAGGTTGCATCCTAACCTTGTTAGCAATGTTCTTATCTAGACCCCCTAAGTACCTAGCAATCCTTTGCTCAAGTTTCTCATTTATATCACAGTGCAAGGTGAGTTGTTCAAACTCTCTTAGATAAGATTCAACAGGTTTGTCTCCTTGTTTCAACTTAGACAATTTGATAAACAGATCCTGGGTGTAATCCTTAGCAACAAACTTGTCTAGTAGTTTCTTTTTCAGTTTAGTCCAAGATTTGATGGGTTCTTTCCCTTCCCTAGCCCTTACCCCTTTCATGGTTTCATACCAAAGGGAAGCATACCCTTTCAGTTTAAGGATGGCTACTTTAAAAGACTTGGAATCATTATATCCTTTGTATTCAAAGATCCTTTCTACTTCTCTTAACCATTCTAACAAATCATCAGGATTAAGACTACCAGAAAACTCAGGGATATCTACCTTAAGATGCTTGTCTATGTGCCTGTGGATGGAAGCTCTGCTTCTTGTTGAGTCATCTGAGTCTGGATACTCTTCATCATCAGGTGGCCTTCCTCTGCCTCCTCCTTGGCCTCTTCCACGTCCTCTGCCTCTTCCTCCAGCAATCAAATTGTTGCCTATTACCTGGTCCAGGGTTCTGGTTAGGGTGGTTACAATCCCAGTCAGATCCTCCATCCTTGCTTCTACTCCTGCCAGTCTCTCTTCACTCATTGGGCTATTTTTGTGTTTTTAAATGTAGTTAGGGAAAATGAACTCACTAAGACTCTCAACCAAAGCTCTGATAACCAATTTGGAGTGTAAACTACTAAGGTTTACAAGTTTTGATGGATGCTAGACTAGGTTCACTTAAACTGACAACAACTCAAATAGAAATGGAGGCTGTTTTAGAGAGAGTGACTTATATCAACTGAAATTCAAAGGACATGACTTAGAGAAGCTCCCCTACAGCATACCACAAGATAAGGGACTCAAAGATTAGTTTAGAGACAGTTTTCAAGTGTTACAGCAAAGCACAAACACCCTAGACTAGACTCAACAGCAAGCAAGTTAACCACAGCAAGGCACAGATATAACTAGACTCACAAGACAAGGCACTGATCAAACACCTTGAAGATGTATCAGGCTTGTTTCAAACTACAGCTCTTAGCACAAGTTTGATAGATTTGAGGGATTTCTCAAAGTTAATTCATTCATAAAGTCTCCCTGAAATAAACATACAAGACCTCCTTATATAGGGAGGCTGATATCTTGTGAGCCATTGGATGTACAGATCATCCAAGGGCCAACTTTGGATTCAAACTATTACTACTGACACTAATTAAGAGCCTCACAATAGGACGAGCTCAACAACTATAAAGAACAAACACAAGACACAAAAACAGACTGAACAAAAAGCAAATAAAGCAGTTTTGGAGTTTTCCTGAAATGGAAATCTGTTGTTCTTGTTGCCTTGCTGCTTTGCCTGGATGTGTTGCTGCTCCTTGGGACTCTCTACTCTTATTAGAACTTAGATAAGACCTGCCTTGGACGAGGACAAGTTGACTTAAGCAAAAGGAAGCCACAATCTGACTTGTACCTTCTCTGTTTTAATTGTTTATTGGACTCTAACTTGGGGTGTCTGTTTCATGAGTTTTTGCTAGACTTCAAAAGGGTTTGTCCTGGACAAACTTGTAGCTTAGTGGGTTGGCTTGATGGTAGGCCACAGTGGGGGTGGTTGGGATGCCCTGGTGTACCTCCTAGATGCAGGGTTTGTTAATTGGTCTGCCTGGGCCTGAATGGCTTTGTTTCTGTCTTGTGTGGGTAATGTGGGTTGTGTTGGGGCTTGGCATGGGTTGCTGAGCCCTGGTATGTCTTCTTCACTGGTGTGGCTTGGCCTGGCTTGATCTTGGCTTGTCATAGCTTGTTGTTTGGACCTTGTAACTCGAGCTTCCATCTGAGGGGTTCTTGGGGTCAGGCTTGTCTTGTTTGTGGTTTGATCATCAAGACCCCTTGGGTGAGCTCCTGCTGCACAAGGCAACGCTTTCTCAAACTTCTATAATGAAAACACGAAGAACCATCCTTTCTTGTCCTACAAAAGCACCAACATTCAAATCCCCACCAACAGATTCAACAACCATTCATACCACATCAACAGAAGCCTTACAATCCACCTGGTTTTCAAAACCAGAGACCTTAATTCCACCGTAACTTCAATCAACCTTACCAAAATCAACCTCAACACCAAACACCTCAAATTCAAAGCCAACCTAATGACACAAGTTTGAGCAAAATTGAATCTATGCTTTCAAAAACAAGATTCAATGTTTGCTCAACTTCAAAAGGGTGATCAAGCTCAAGATGCTGCCATCAAGATGCTTGAAACTCAAATGGCCCAATTGGCTACCTCTATTGCCCAAAGAAAACAAGGCCAACTCCCACCTCATGGTGAGCAACCGAGAGATACCGCAAATGCTATCACCCTTAGGAGTGGTACCACTTATACGGAACCTCAGCAACCCAAAGAACCAATAGTTGAGCCTACACAAGTAGAGAGCCAATAATATTCTCAACCATCCACCGCTAAGGAAGCGGAAAACAAATCTAAAAAGAAGGATGAATTTGAAAAGGAACCCATCAAAATTCAAGTTCCATTTCCTAAACGTTTGAGGAGAAATCATAAGGAAACCCAGTTCAGTAAATTCATGGAAGTAGTCAAAAACCTCCAAGTAACGGTTCCCTTCACTGAATTAATCACTCAAATCCCTTCTTACACGGAATTCATGAAGGATATCTTAACTAAGAAGAGGACTTCAGATGATGTTGAAATCATAGCATTCACAGCTGAATGCAGTGCTTTATTGCAAAATAAGTCCCCTCCTAAGTTAAAGGATCCTGGTAGTTTCTTTATACCTTGCACTATAGGCACCTACACTATTGATAAAGCTTTATGCGATCTAGGTGCTAGTGTAAGCGTCATGCCCTATTCCATATGCGAAAAATTGAATATGGGAATTCTTAAATGCACTAGTATCACTCTGCAAATGGCAGACCGTTCTCTAAAACAACCTATGGGAGTTTTAGAAGACGTGCATGTCAGAGTAGGGAGGTTTTTCATTCCAGTCGATTTCATCATGTTAGATATGGCCGAAGATTCGCAAATCCATATTATTTTAGGAAGGCCATTTCTACACACTGCGGGAGCAGTCATAAATGTCAAGAATGGGAAATTGACATTAGAAGTAGGTGATGATAAAGTCACCTACAACTTAAACAGTGCAATGAAAAGCCCTATGCTTGAAGAACCTTGCTGTTTCCTTGACATTGTCGACTCAATTATTGATGAATCTCTGTATCCATCAATAATTGAGGATTCTTTAGAAGCAATATTGTTGTTAGAGGATACCTCTGAGAACGACAATTTCGAGATCAGTGAACTGGAAAGGGACTTGACTAGAAAAAGAGATACCGTCTCAAGAAGTTCAAGAGTTCATAAGCTTAATTGACGCTCCTGCCAAGCTAGAAGTACACAAACCCGAACTTAAACCTCTTCCCTCAAATGTAAAATATGCCTTTTTAGATGAATCTGAATATTGCCCAGTCATAGTGAGTGCTCTCCTAGATGAAAATCAATTAAACTCACTATTGACTATCTTGAAGAAACATAGGAAGGCACTAGGTTATAAACTCGAAGATTTGACTGGCATAAGCCCCGACTTTTGCATGCATAGAATCAACTTAGAAGAAGGTCAAAAACCTTGTGTTCAAGGTCAACGCCGTCTTAATCCCAACATGAAGGAAGTAATTAAAGCTGAAGTTCTTAAATTGCTAGATGCTAGCATTATCTATGCAATTTCTGACTCAAAATGGGTTAGCCCTGTCCAAGTTGTTCCCAAGAAAGGAGGAACAACAGTAGTCAAGAATGAAAATAATGAGCTCATCCCCACAAGGATTGTGACGGGATGGCATATGTGTATTGACTACAGGAAGTTGAATCAATCAACTAGAAAAGATCACTATCCTCTGCCCTTCATTGATCAAATGCTAGAGGGGTTAGCTTGCCACAAATATTTCTGCTATCTAGATGGTTACTCAGGATTTTTCCAAATTCCTATCCACCCTGAGGACCAACAGAAAACCACCTTCACCTATCCCTATGGTACTTTCACCTATCGCAGAATGCCATTTGGCTTGTGTAATGCACCTGCCACTTTCCAGCGTTGCATGACTAGTATTTTTTCCGATTTTGTCGAGACTATCATGGAAGTATTCATGGACGACTTTAGCGTCTATGGCATTTCCTTTGATAATTGTTTGACAAATCTATCCAAAGTACTAAAACGCTGTGAAGAAGTCGACCTTGTTCTCAATTGGGAAAAGTGTCACTTCATGGTGAACGAAGGTGTAGTTTTAGGACACATCGTTTCTGAGAGAGGTATTGAAGTGGATCGAGCTAAGATCCAAGTTATTGAACAACTGCCACCACCTGCTAATGTAAAAGGAATCAGGAGTTTCCTTGGCCACGCCGGTTTCAACCGACGATTTATTAAAGATTTTTCAAAATTAGCCAAGCCCCTGACTGAGCTCCTTTTTAAGGATGCACCTTTTAATTTCACAAAGGAATGCCTTGAGGCATTCAACAAAATTAAACGCGCTTTAATCACCGCACCTTAATCCAGTCACCTAATTGGAATCTTCCTTTAGAACTTATGTGCGATGCGAGTGATTATGCCGTTGGAGTTGTTTTAGGGCAAAGAAAGGAAAAGTTCCTTCATGCAATTTACTATGCTAGTAAAACCTTAGATCCTGCCCAGATCAACTATGCCACCACTGAAAAAGAACTTCTTGCCATTGTCTATGCCTTAAACAAATTCCTATCATACCTTATAGGATCAAAAGTCATTGTTTATACTAACGATGCTGCTTTGAAATATCTGCTTTCAAAGAAAGAGGCAAAACCTAGACTTATCCGATGGATCTTACTTCTTCAAGAGTTTGATCTAGAGATCCAGGATAAGAAAGAAGCATAAAATGTAGTCGCTGACCACCTATCAAGCATAAGAGTAACTGAAATAGGATTACCAACGCCAATTAATGATTCGTTTGCTGATGATTCATTAATGGCGATTGCTGACTCTTCTCCTTGGTATGCTGATATTGCCAATTTTCTTGTCAGTCACCAGCTACCTTCTGTCCTTTCTTATAACCAAAGAAAGAGATTTTTGCATGATGCAAAATTCTTTGTTTGGGATGACCCTTATCTTTTCAAGCAGTGCTCAGATGGTCTTTATAGACGATGTATCCCCCAATGGGAAGTTAAAGGAGTTTTAGAAGGATGCCACTCATCTGCTTATGGTGGTCATCATGGTCCGTCCAAGACCGTAGCCAAGTCTTACAATCAGGGTTTTTCTGGCCCTCGATGTTTAAAGATTCAAAAGAATTTGTTATGGCTTGTGACGCTTGTCAACGAATAGGTCAAATATTCAAGAGACATGAAATACCTCAAAACAGCATATTAGAAGTCGAAATATTCGATGTCCGGGGTATTGACTATCAAGGACCATTCCCTTCTTCTAACGGAAATCGTTGCATCTTAGTCGCTGTCGACTATGTTTCTAAGTGGGTAGAAGCAATTGCCACTCCCACCAATGATGCTAGAGCTGTGATACGGCTATTAAAGAAGATCATTTTTCCACGTTTTGGTGTACCCAGAGCCGTGATAAGTAATCGAGGAACTCATTTCGGAGAAAAGCAGTTAGACACTCTGCTTGCCAAGTATGGTGTGTATCACAGACGAGGTTTAGCCTACCACCCTCAGACCAACGGTCAAGTAGAAGTCTCAAACAGAGAGCTCAAAACAATTCTTCAGAAAGTAGTCACAAGATCTAGAACAGATTGGAGTAATAAGCTCGATGACACCTTATGGGCTTATCGTACAGCTTTCAAGACCCCGATTGGAACATCTCCTTATCGGTTAGTTTATGGAAAGGCCTGTCATCTTCCTGTCGAGTTAGAATACAAAGCTCACTGGGCTATCAAAGAACTCAACTTAGACACTAAGCTTAGCGCTGATAGACGACTTTTGCAACTCAATGAGCTAGAGGAATTTCGTTTGCAAGCTTACGAGAATTCTAGGATCTACAAAGAGAAAACGAAGCGTTGGCACGACAAGAGGTTAATTAGAAAATAATTTAATATCGGTGACCGAGTACTTCTTTTCAACTCCCGTGTGAAAATTTTTTCGGAAAAACTTCGATCACGATGGTCTGGACCATTCACTGTCACATATGTAAGAAAATACGGCTATGTGGAACTAATGACTAGCAATGGTGAGAAATTCAAAGTCAATGGACACAGACTGAAACTCTACTATAGCAATTCTATCATCGGATGCCTAGATATTGTCTATATGGAGCGTCCATCCACAACCCAATGATTTCTTCGAAAAATTCGTCGAGCAAGACGTTAAACAAGCGCTTCTCGGGAGGCAACCCGTGTTTTTCCCTTTTTCCCTTTTTATTTTTGTTTTCCCTTTTTCGTTGTTTTGTTAGATTTTCTTTGCAGATGAAAGAGTTTTTGAAGAATCTCTGAAGACCTTCCTTGTCAAGTCCAAAAGACTAGCTTGGGGGAGTCCGCGCTGACTAGTAAGCTTCATTCTTCTTTCATTTTTCCCTTCATCCCATTAAGCATCTCGTTGTATATTTAGTCTTTGTGCTCACATTGAGGACAATGTGATGTTTAGCTTGGGGGAGGGATTGCATTTTCCCATTCTTCATTTTAGTTGTTTATATTTTTCAAATTTTGAATAAGAAAGAGAAGATTTTAGAGAGACATTTTAAACTTTTGAACACAATTGAATGCTTTTCATGCTTTGCTTGCTTGTCTACTATGCTATCATGTTACATTTCCCAAACTTAGAGCTTTCAAAAAAATAATGATTCAATATTCATTGAATTTTGCATACATGGGGAAGTCTTGTACACAGTAGGCATGGAATGAATCTATAGATGAGTACGCTTGATCTTGACATTTGGCAAGTTACATATATTGTAAGGTAGAACCTCCTTAGACTGGTACATCTATACCCAGTCTCATTTAGGTGTGTGTAGTTCTCCTTGTGATGTGTGTCATGTCAACACGCATAAGTATGGTTCTCATTTCATTTCTATAAGCATTGCATTCATGATTAACTAAGATTTGAAGCCTTTTTCACTTAAAATTGCCCCTCAAAATTAGCCCCTTCATACAAATGCTTCACAAAAATAATAGCTACATACAAAAACTGCCTACCTTTTGAGCTAGTAGCTAGACTATGGTGTATGGGTGCTCTTTTGAGAAGATTTTGTTCCTTAATGACAAAGTGAATTTGGAGAACGAAAAATATTCAAGAAGTGATGTTCAAAAGAAAAGAAAAGAAAGAAATAGAAAAATCGGAAAAAGATAAAGAAAAGAAAAAGAAATAAGAGAAGAAGTTGTGAGTATCTCCTCAAAATGTCAAATCAATAGAAGGAGTTTACCCTTGTGTTTCGTGTGTAATAAGCCAATCTGTTCCTTCTGGCTTCATTATTCGTCTTTTGGAAATTAACCGAAAGTTTGGATTGAGTATTCATTTATCATTGGTCAGTTGCTAGCTCATTCTAACCTTCACATGACCATAACTATTTGTCCACCATTCACCCATTTCCTAAAGCCTTCTTCATTTATTTTTCGGCTTCTTTTCTATGTGCATTATGATCTTTGACTTGTGTTTTGAATTGTTTACCATATTAGACTGCGAACACATTTTCATAAGTCGTAGATAGGTGAGTGCCTCAAAATATTTACACATAAAGAAATCACCTTTTACATGCAATGAGTGTTCGAGTGTACCGTGAGAGTCCATTTGTCAAAAGATCATGCAAGAGCCGAAATTCTATAGTGAAATTCTTTGTGCTACGCCGTTATGTAAATCTCAGTTATGTTTATGTATCATTCTTGCCCACGTTGTTTTTGGGTTATGATTCATTATGTTTCCAAAAGTTTTACGTTGAGATTTTTTTCTTGATGGTATAGTAGCCAATGCTTGCAACCCTTGTCCTGGTATTGTTTGTTATGTTTGCTTGAGGACAAGCAAAGGTTTAGCTTGGGGGAGTTTGATAAGTGAATATTTGTATGATTTTAACCCCCAATTTAGCTTGGTTTTGTATGTCATTTGTGCTTTTTTAAGCCATCTTATGAGCTAATATCGTCTTTTAGGCGAATTCCTGTGTTCTAACCTATTTTGTAGGGAAAGTGACGTTTCTACGCCCTTTTTCTATATTCCCAAGCATTTGCCTAGAACCCGACGATTTGAAGAAGCAAGCTTGACCATGTCAAAGGCATTTCAAGAAGGTTCACTAACTCAAAAGAGAGAAGAAGTAAAGACAATTTCGTAGTTGTCGGAAGATCAATCAATTAGGCGGAAGAATTCATCGCTTTACGTCAAACCCTATCAACAAACCCGATTGAAGAGGTCAAGGGGGATGATGGAAGTCAAGTCAAAGCAAAGGGAGATGAAACATTACTCAAAAGCTCCAAGATGACCACTTACCCGATCGGGTAAGTGTGTACCCGATCGGGGATGTTCGCTGCTCCGCACAAAATGCTTCAACTTCCTATTTTTGTCCTATATGTTTAATACTCGACCCCTTCTCCACGAAACCCTAATGCTATATATAGATGCTCCAGCCCCTCTTCTCAACACATATATTTCTCATACAACAATCCTCTTTACAAATCCTCTTTAGAATAATCTTTTCTTTTCTCTTTAGTTTAGTCTTTCTAGTTTAGATCATTTTCTTCTTTTGTCTTTTGTTCTTAGTTTATTTCTGTCCATTTCATATCAAAACATTAGCTTAGATCAATAAGAATTTCAATCTTTGTAGTCTACTTTGTTGGGTACAAGTGTTGTAATTCAAGGAACGATTATTCTATGCAAGGGATTTCTATTATTGTTAACGCTTTCGTTGTTGATCGTCACCTAGGTATTCCTAATTTATCCTTTGTTTATTGTCCTTTATTGTTTTCCATTTGATTGTCATTCGCTTTACATATTATCTTAGATTCATTTTCATGTTGTTATAATCGTAATTTCATTTCTTAGATTGTCAAGTAGCGTCGTTATTATCGCCATATAGAGAGTCTTAGATTATTGTCAAAATCAAATAAATATGTCTATCCTAGTTTTCATTGTTAATATCATCTTAGACATAAACATTATCATGAGTGAGTAGTCACCTTTCTAGGGTGTAGGGTAGCCATGTTAGATTGATTAAAAGATGATAATTGGATAAAAGAAATTGTGCTTTTAAAACATTGTGTCTATGCATGTTTGGACTAAAACGATAGTTGACGATTCCTGATCAAAATCATTAACTAGTATGGAATTCTTTTCCAAGGTAGAGATACGGGAATTGAATAGACAAAGCATGACATGGTGGATTAAGACCTAGTAAATCGCCCAAAAGCCTGCTAGACCATCTGATCTATGATTGTAATGAACACATCATTCTTACGAACTCACAATGAATTATTTGCATGTCCTAAATCCAATTTCATCAATATGTCAATCTACATGTGTGAACCTATTTCCCTAGATGCTTCTCATTATTGTTAATTTATCTTTAGCTTTATTGCTTTCATCTTTAATTGTTTTTATTTTATTTTCGTTTATGCCTTTTGTTAGTTTAGACATCATAATTCCTAAACCCAGAAACTCGTTAGATAAAACTCAATTGTGAGACGATTCACAATCCATAGGAAATACCATCTCCCTGAGGATCTACCCCTACTTCCCTAATTACATTAATTTGTTATTAGCCTAGTCTGGGTAAATTATCTTTGTATCGGGCTCGCGACAAGCACGATCAGTGGTCGTCCTAGCTCTCTATGGGTGCTCATCCTACCTTCCCCCATTCTTGGCCCTTGGGCCTACATCAATAATCTTTACTTCTTAATTCCGCATGTTGATCGTCACAAGTGCCGAAAAGCCTTCATATAGGTGTTGTAACACCCCTATCTTCCAAAGTGTCTTACCAAGGCGTACCTTAGCAAATGGGAGGGCTATCATATAGATTATCGGAAATAGTACATATTAAATAGACTATAACAACACATTTATTGCAATAAGTAATATTTATAGTGATTACAATAAACCAAAATCAAAATTGTAATACAATTGAAACTTAAATTTCAAAATGTCGAAACACTCTACAGGTAGAGCTCATCGGAAGCTAAAATGTGAGCATCGTCTCGCAGCGTCCCAGCCAACCCTCAATGCAAGCTCAGACAACATTACTTGCTAGAATCCATGCTCACCATTCCGTATTGGATGACAACAAATTTCGAAAAGAAAGACGTGGTCTGTACAATTATGCATCAATAACCATCAATCATGAAGTATTACCCCAATATCTCAAACCATATTCCACCACCTCCAAAATCCAAGATCACAAATGGCTCTGGTCGCAACGAGTAATCTGGGTCCCATTGCACAGGTAACCCACCTCTAGGGATGCCAGACCGCAACAATAGACATCATAATTCCCGCACATCGTAACGACTAAACCCATTATTTCATTAATGTGCACATCTCCAACATTAAAGGAGCCACAATGGGAGAAATTGTAACACCCGGAAATGTACCCTATTTTTCTAGTAGAAATATTTTACGAAATCTTTTCAGCAAATTTAAGTTTTAATTTAGAATTTAAAGTTTCGAGTCGAATTTAGAATTTCCGAGTTCATATTTGGAATTTCCGCGAGATTCCATGAGAATCCCGTCTTAAGTCGTCTTTGACTTTTCTTGACTTTTAAGTCGTCTTTGACTTTTCTTGACTTTTGAGCCGCCTTCGACTTTTCTTGACTTTTAAGTCGTCTTTGACTTTCCTTGACTTTTGAGCCGTCTTTGATTTTTCTTGACTTTTGAGCCGTTTTTGACTTTCGTTGACTTTTCCGACTCACCCTACATATACTCCCTCAAACCCTAAACCTAATTCATTTCCTCACAACTCAATCTTCTTCTTCCTCACCTTAAACACCAAAAACCTTGCCTCCATTTTGATCCATCTTAGATTCGTCGCTACTTCTTCGTTATTCGCTCAAATTCGCGTAAGTTCGTCTTATTCTTCCCCTCTTAGCTTCCTCTATCCGTTTTGGTAATAACATTACCGTCTTTCTCGCTTTTTAAATTATCCGTCTTTCTCTAGGTGAATGATATTCATCTTTTATTATCTAATTGTATGTAGGTGGAGACTAGGAAGGTTTAGAAACCGTTTAAAGACGCGAAAAGGTAACGGTGATAATTGATATGAGAATGGATGAATTGTGATGATAGATGATATCATTTACGTGTTTTAATGTGTTTTCCATGTTAGAAATCGTATTTAGAATATGATTATTAATCTTAGGAATCGTGTTGTTGATGATGGTTGTTGTTAGTTGATAGTTGATATGAGAATGGATGAATTGTGATGATAGATGATATTTGTGTTATGCCTTAGTGAAATTGTGAAGATTTGTGTGACTCATACCTGTCCGAATAGGACGCAGGCTGCGTCGTGGTGACGCAGGCTGCGTCACACTCTGCCGACTGAACTTTTCCTGCACTGACCCCTTTTCGTAAAATGATCATATCTCCTTCATTACTTGCTTGTTTTGGGCGTGCGACATCTCGTTGGAACCGTAAGAGGATAAGCTATCACCTCAACTTGGAACTTCTGTATTTTCATGTCTAGAACTCTAGTTATGACCGTTTGAAGTGGACCCTTGTTTTCGTTGGTTTTCAAACAACGTGGTTTTGGAGGGGTGATCTATGTTTTTATTCGTTATGCTTCACAAACTTGTTCTAATGCTTATGTATCATGTATTGATTCATTTTTATCAGAGTTAAGTTTATATATTTCCCTATTCACATGTTTTGTGACGGTTTGTGGTATGTCCTACTTTGAGTCGGTTTTTACAAATGATACGGTTTGAGCACAATTTTGTCTTGTGTTTTGTACTCTCATTCCCTTGGCTACCTCCACGTTCGTAAGGCTGGAATGTCGGAACGGAGAGGTATCCTACTGCTTAATTGCATGTGTAGTGGGCATACGACGACGTTGTTGGGAGTTGAACGCTATGCGTTGATCGACCCGGCCGTCAAATGTTGTGTACTTGCGAGGTGGTGTTATTTGCATGTAGCGTACCGCTTGTTATGAGGCTTGAGCTGTTTTTCCGCCTCTTTCGTGAATTGAGCTACCGAATTTGGGGTACTCGGCATATATTTTATAAGCCCGAGTCTTGGATGCGAAACGTCATCGCATGTCGAATCGGAAAATGTGATTCCGAGAATCTGGCCAGGTTTAGATTAGGAGCCGTTTAATTATCGTTCCTACCAGGAGGAAATTAGTCTACATACGCGAAATGCTTTATCGTGTATGCGTTCCGGGAAATGCTTTATCCCGTGGATGCCTTCTAATCATACTTGCCATGAACACGATGCTAGTGCGTTTCATTTACCGTGAGAGATGTCGTCTTGTGTCGTCGTCTTTGAATGCGTGATTTCATGATATTATTCATGGTCATTGCATGTTTGGGCACCGTCAATGTCTTGGTTCGTGAATGGATGATAATATGTTGTATGTGTTGTGATCATTGCATGACTTGACTTGGTTTGTCTGTCGAGTCTCAATCTTATCAAACTTATACCGCTAACGGTGAGATACAAGCCCTAGTGAGCGTATTCGGTTGCCTAAGAGTGTCTTCCCCGAGTCTTTGTATCACATGATGGATTCGGATTTGTATTCTATATGCTCTTATCATTATATATTTGATTGCCTATCTATTCTTATCGTAACTCACATGGATATCTATATATGCATGATTTTACTTTTGTATTTCCTTATATGTACGTTTAATGTGATATGGGTGGGAGAACCCGGAGTTACTCCCCACTGATTGTGGCGTTCATGTTTTTCATGAATGAATAGGCTGCTTGCATGGGTGGCTTTTTGCTTTGACTATTTTGGGTTCGGGTGTGAGCTAGCGGGCGTTGTCCCTGGATGAAACACCTCTAGACGTTGATGAGCTAGTTGCTAATGGCTTTGTTGTTGGTTAACATTTTGAGAGACTACGTTTCTTGTATTATTCTATATTTGGTTTGTAATTACTGACATTCCTCGTATTTCTATCTTGCATGTATAAAAGTTTTTAAAAACTTCATATTTCCGCTTTATAATTCACATGCTTGTATGTTTTATTTCCGCATTCGCGAGGGTTGTCACAGAAATATGGGGGTGAAACCATCTCCCGACATGGCTCACGATATCTAATCACAATCACAATCCTTCAATCACAATCATCATATCATACGATCTAAATAAATAATCACGATAATAAGAAAAAGGCATAATCATACTGAGTAGGGAAACCCTACCTAAAATATCACTTCCGATTCAACAACAACAACAAGGGCGAGCTATAACTGTTCTTCTACGAAAACCTAACCTAACAATCATAGACATTAATCTAGTACCAAGAAGCATCCCTAATTAATCCATTTCCCAAGAACTACCCAAATTAGCGTTTCTAATAAAATATCAACAATATTAAAATTGATTAAAAATGATGATACTAACTACGCGATTAAAGCAAAAAGAAAGGTTCCGAAAGCTCAATAATCACGATCCTTGCATTGGAGGTGATTAAGGGTGTTTAGAAATGTGATTAAGGAAATGCGAAAACGATGAGAGAATTTTCGGATATAATTTTATAACCCCTAATCGTCATAATCAAAACGATTAAGAAATTAACTGAAGTTTTCAGCATTCCGAAGACAATAACCCGACGATGGCCGCCGTCTGGCTCTGACGTCTTTCTCCGATGTTAATTAGTAACTTATTGTTGTGGTCTCTATAAAAAACGTATATCTCTTCATACATTTAATTAAATTAAACGTACAAGATGAATTTGTTTGCAGTTTTTTCTTAAATGAAATTTTATGTTTGAAGTTGACTGATCATGTGTAACACCCCTGATTTTATAATAATGGGTTATTTATTAAAGTCGTAAATTTTATAAATATTCTTTTACTTTTCTCGGTTAAAATATTTTAAATCGATTATTTATGTTTTTGTAGCTTTAAGTTTATGTTAAATCAAGTTTAGTTTAGTTGGGTAGAAACCATCACATTTAAGTCCATTATGTGTACATAATCAGAATATACTCAAAAATCTGAGTGGGTAATGCCCACTTGAATATTAAGCATACTATTACACACCTTCTCATAACAAATAACCACAAATCTCCACTTCCCTCCTGAAATTTCAGCACACTTCATTTCTTTCCTCTAACACAAAAAACTTTATTAAACCTCTATTTTATGATGGATGTCATTTCTTTGTCTCTCGACGGAACTTGATAATTTTTATATCAATCTTCTCCTCTCATCCTCCTCTTCATTTCTTAACGGAATTCAAATCCTCTTAATGTTTCAGAATCCTCTCACCATCCTCTTTCTTTCTAGCTAATAAAGAAACTTTTAACCTTCTTGTAAGACCGATTTTCTAGAATTTCGGTTTGGATTTCTTAGCATTTTAGTTGTCGGTAAAAGTTTGATTTTGAAGGTTTTGGGTCAAGGAATTCGTGTGGGTTGATGGTTAGCTTGGGAGTCGAAGATTTGGAGTGCTAATCAAGGTAATATTAACGAGTTATTCAGTATCACATCATATGTGATTTTCTATGTGTTTTAGAGTAGTTCTGATGTTAAAGATTAATTCTTTAGTATATACTAGTATAAATCTATGAATACAATATGTTAACTTGTTGAATTCCATCTTATATGTCTGAATTTATGGAAATTTGGTATTGTTGATGATGAACCACCTTTTTGGTGCTTAAGCATGTATTTAAGCCATTAATGATGGACTGATTGTGCTATTGTGGTTTAATTGAGTGGTATGATACCCATATGTGGTGTGCAAGGATGTTTATTGACGGCTTTGAGTCGATTTTGCAAATGAGTTTGCGTTATTACCTCCCTTAATGTGAATTCTATGAATGTGATAGTGTACATGTGGGTTTTGGATGTCAATTTGGCATAACTTGTGTGTGAATCTATTTTGGGGGAGCCATGGTTGAGTGTAGAGCAAAGAAGAGCTTCCCGACCCTTCTCACGGGCGTGACATACATGTCATGATCGTGACATATGAGGCAGAACCAGTGCCCACCTTCATCACGGGAGTGACATACATGACACAGGCGTGACGACCCGCAGTTCTCTTGCATTGACCTCTTTTCGTAAAATTGTCATATCTCATTCGTTAATTTTATGCTTGGGGCGTGTAACCTTCCGTTGGAACCATAAGAGGATAATGTATCACTTCCATTTAGAATTACTGCATTATCATATCTAGAACTCTAGTTATGACCGTTTAAAGTTTACCTTTGTTTTGGATGGTTTCCAAACATGTTGTTTTGAGATGAGATTGATGTTCCTTATTGATTATGCTTTCTAACCCTTGTCTAATGCTTATGTATCATGTATTGACTCTTGTTTATCATTGTTACATTTATCTTATGCTTTATTCACATGTTTAGTGGCAGTTTTGGATGTTTAGCTCATTTGAGCCATGTATATCTTGAGTAGTCCGTTGAGTCTTGTTTGTTGGATGTTATTAAACTCTCATTTCCTCGTTGAACCTCTATACTCGTTAGACTTGATGTCGGAGCGATGGGGGTACAGTATTGATGATTTTGTGCATCTGTTAGTGGGGATATGACGACGATGTTTGGGAGGCGAACGCAACACGTTGTTTGACCCGGCCGTCAAATGACGTATCCTTGCATATCATTGCATGTAGCGTAGTTGCTTCTTTATTCTTGACCTCATCTCCGTGCGTGTTTAGCCGGAGGATGATACTTGTACTCTTTCCGCCTCTTTCATGCGGTTGTAGCCGAATATGGGGTACTCGCTTCTGTGTGGGATTAGCCAGAGGATCGAGTCTTTGATGCTAGGGTTTATCGCATGTCAAATCGGGAGTGTTTATCTCGAGAGTCTGACCAGGTTTAGACTAGGACTTTTGTATTGTTGTCGTCCTACCGAGAGGATTAGAGTCTTGAGTATACTACACGTTTATCGTATACGGTTGAAGGAAACGTTGATCCCGTGGACTAGTTCGTCATGTCTTGCAAAGTACAGATTCTAGTGCGTGTCATTTATCGTAAGAATATGTTTGATAATATGTTGGCTTGTATACTTGGACTACTGGATGCTTATTATGATTGGTTTCAAAGTTGAGTCCCTAACCTTCTCAAGCATATGGTCGCTAATGGTGAGATGCAAGCCATTGGTGATCTATTGGTTGCCAAGGGGATTCTTCCCGGAGTCATTGTTACATGGTGATGATATGATTGATGATTCATATGCTTATATATTTTTATTATGTAATGTTATCCTTATATCCGGCATGATATGTATGTATGCATCATGAAATATGATTTTATGCTTGCTTATGTGCATTTTGATGTGATATGGCTGGGAAAACCCCGATTTACTCCCCTCTGACTGTGACATTCATGGTTCATGAATGAACAGGTTGCAGGGTGGTGTTGCATGGGGTTTTGACGAGTGAGCTAACGAGCGTTGTACTTACAGCGATTCACCCTTAGCGTTGTAGTTTATATTAGTTTATTATCTTAATTGTGTATTTATCAAGGGATCGGTGTCCCTTGTATTTATTTAAGTTACAATTTCTACAAACGATTATTAAACTAAGTTTTGGTTTTATAATATAGTGACATTCGCGGTTTTGATTTTAAAGTTTTAAAAATCTCGTATTTCCGCTGCAAACTATGTGTTTACTTTATTGTTAAATCGCGGGGTGTCACATCATGTTCCTTTTAAATAAACTTATGGATTTGTGCAGGTCGTAAAAGGTAAGGGCATGATATATGGGTTTGTTACGAGGCATTAACTCAGTAAGACGATGGTTATCGATGGTGGTTGTCCGTACGAAGTAACAACCAAGCGTGGAACATTACAGAAGTCTAATATTTTGCTCTGATTTGTAATTTTTTTTGTGAGAAGCATTGTACTTACTTTTCTACAATATCTTTAGGTTTTTCTTTATTTCCTTTTTATGAAATTTAGCGCCATATTTTTACGTTAACATCACTTTATGTGCACTTAATCAAAATAAAATTTAAATTTAAATTTAAAACACGGATAACGGATATCCGATCAGATTTTAAAATCGGATCGAAAATACGGTTTTGGCCAGCCCTACTAACAGTTGACCAATGTATTTTGAGAACTTGTTAGTTAAATTTAGATGATCCTAACGTCTTGCTAAAGAGCAACTACGATATGTAAATTCGAGGTAATTTTTTTTTGCTATATTTAACTGTTCCAATTGTGTCACACTATGTGGTAAACCTTGCAAAAGTTAACCAACCTAAGTGACCCGACACAAAAGGGCTAACCCGAGTGACCCGACCCAAAAAGGCTAACCCGAGACCCGAAGTTTACCCAAACTACAACACACGAATGTGACTTGAAACCCGATTTGATCTAACCCAACCCGACCATTACCCGAGCTTTCTTAACCCATAAGTCCATAACTGACCCAACCCGAAAATGACCTCATCTGAAATCACCCTACCTAAAAATAACCCGGCAAATTATAACTCAAATTGAACCGAAAAGACTCTAAATGATTGTTTATCTCTTTATCATTGTCCCAAAAATGACCTTACCCGATATAACCCAACCCAGTTGATCCGAAGCAGCCCGACCAGATATAACCCAACCCGGTGGACCCGAAGTAGCCCCGACCAATAAACCCAAAACCCGAAATGACCTAAACCGACCGAATTAACCCGGAATCAATGAAAAACCCGAAATGACCCGACAAGAATTGGCTCGACTCCAACCCGATCAGATTAACCTGTTTACCAAGTCTACTAGGTGACCATTGAGATTTGTTTAGAAAATTTATACCAACTAATTGTTATGAATGTCACGTAATAATTTAGGTCCTTAATGTAAAAAATTTATAAATATTGATTGTAAAATTGATTGTCTTCCCTCGGGCTTAATAATAAGTCTTGTTTGTAACGGGGCGACTCGTCGCAAATTTGCGGTGGGTCAAAATCCACTCACATAGAGCAAGTAGCAAGGCATGTGAGAGGCTCTATTGTCCCCACTTGTCTTGACACTTGCTCTTTATATGGGAGATTTGATCTATCAAAAGTTTGCGACGAGTTACCCCTTACAAATGAGAATTCATGTAGGTTTAACTCCTTTGGAATATACTTAGACCTAAAAAGAAAATAATCAAAAGGATTGAGGACCCCTTTTTCAGTAGTCTCATTTCCTTACATGATAAAAACATACTCCCTCCTATTTTATGTATTCTTCCCGTTTACTTTTTGCACAAGGAATAAGAAAATTAATTTTGGCCACACAAATATCTTACCCCACATACAATATAATATGGACCAAACAAAGCAATCCAAAAAAGAAAATAGGGAAAAATTTTAAATAGACAATTAAGGAATAAGGGAAGAATATATGGAATAGGAGGGAGTATTAATTATTTTCCTATTGAGCGCGACGTGTAGTATGTATAAAATAGGACAGCATTTAGATGCACATCCATTTTTTATAGATCATTCACGTTACATGTGAGAGAAAAAGTAAAACAAATTGTTTCTCTCCTTTACTCTTATTAGAACGGTCATTATACATCTCACAAATAAGCAAGACTACGATTGGTTCTCTAACGCTACTACGTGGACTTGTTACAGAGGAGTCCATCTCAAGGAGGAGCGACAAAAAAAATTGTATTTTAAATTTTGTTGAGCCAGTAACGAAAGGTATAATTGATTATTAGTTGTTGTAATATCGTGATTTTTTTTTATCTAATATGTTACAAAATAATTTTGTTTATTCCGCCTTATTAAAAAATTATTTTTCCTTAATAATAGCAATTCAGAAAAATTCAACAAAACTAAGTTTAGTTTAGTTCAGATCCCATAAGTTTAAATTAGTTCGAATCTTAAAATTTCAGTTTAGAAAATTTCAGGAAAATTATGTTCAGTTTAAAAAATTTTGTATCCTATAAGTTCAGTTTAGATAATTTTAGAACTTTTAAGTTAACTTATATTAGATTATTAATGTTAGACTTGTTAACAACTTATTAATTAAAATTATTATAATTTATAAAATAAGATGATCTTACACCATGTGACGATATACTTTTACATGTAAAATAAATTACTCATTTAATGTCAATATATGAGTTATCTTTTTATATATTCTGATTGTTTGACATTGTGAGACCGCCCTTAATTTTGATTGTTAAATTATTTTGTTACATATCGATCATACATAATTAAGTTATTTACCGTACATTTATTTATGTCTTCAAGCTAATTTGATGATCATTTTATAGTTATGAAAATGAAGACCATATTAACCATCCTAAAAAATTTTAAACAGTAGGTATGAAAACCATTACAAATTGATGGGAAAATGGTATGAAAAAAAATTGATACATATGATATAAAATGGGGTACCAGTAAAAACGGTTACATTATATGATAAAAATATGTACGATTGTTACGAAAACTTGTGCGTGATGAAGTAGCCATTTGGAGACACAATTAGACCTATAAAAAAGGACAACTAGGTCGGGTGCGACTCTGGTTAGGTTCGAGTCAGGCCGAGTCATTTTGGGTTCGGGTCCTTTTCGGATTCACTATTATCAAGCTTTTATGGATGATAATATATGCATAACAATAAACATCTTGGTCGGGTAATGTTCGTGTCGAGTTATTTTGGTCTAGTCATTTTGGTCGAGTCAATTTTACCATGTCTAGTCACAATCAATAACTAGCGGGGCAATAAAAAAAATATAAAGTGGTACGACAAAATGGCCTCTTAATAATTTACTGAGATACCGTGTATCCATCCAAAGTTTATTGCGTTTTGCAAATATCTACTATATTTATTAGGAAAAATATTTGGCGAGCAAGATGGAGATGAAGAAAGAATATACGAGAGAAAAAATAAGCTGGAAATGGAGGATAAAACAAAAAAGCTGCGTAAACAAAATAATCTATAAAAAGAGCAAATTTTACTATCTTATTATGTGCTTTACACCATATATTACTTTTATTAAATATTTTTTAAACTAAAGATAATAATAACTAGATTAAGTTAATTTAATTCAACTTAAGTTAAATTCAGATTTTATAAGTTACGTTAAGAACAACCTATATACATTCCGTTCAGATCATATAAGTTCAGTTTTAAAAACCCCATATTGTATAAGATCAGTTCAGAAAAGTTGAGATCTTATAAGTTCGATTCCGATGTTATTAGTTTTGAAAAGTTTATATCATATATGTTCAGTTTTGAAAATTTCAAATTTTATAAATTCAGCTCTAAAAAATTAGCAAAATTAAGTATAAAATAATAGGGGAGAGTTAATGCCGCTCGAAAATCGTTAATGCCACTAACTTTGGTGAGAGTATGTATATACATTATTTTAATCATACACTCATGAAATTAAGTGACATTGAGGGATTTCATACACTTATGAAATTAAGTGGCTGTGGGGATTTTTGAGTTCATTAACACTCCCTAAATAATAGGGCCTAAAAATAATCATCCTTGTCGAGTGTACCTTTGTTGTTATCTCCGATTTCAATTTTGAATATGTGTGCAACTCATATTAATTAATGTATGTATCATCATTCTTTGTTCCATACCTCATTATAAATTGAGACTTCATTGATCGCATTACTTCATATATATACTCTCTATTTCGGCCGAGATCATATATTCATATCAAACTGAGCAGTTACATTTGGGTTCCCAACAAGTCTTTTGTGTCACACAATCTTGAGTGACATGTCTAAGAGCCGGGTACATCATGCTAACGACTAGTTATTCAGTTCTAAGGTTTAATTTGAGTGTTGGATTATCGAATCAAATGAGTTTTGTTATTTAATTTACTCGTAGTAATGTGCTAATTAGTAGCTTGCTGTTTTTCTTGGCTTATTTATGTTTGTGTTTTTTACATGTTATATAAAAGGACAATAATAGGATGTCAACGGATGGTTTTAAGTACCACCCGAATTAAAATTAGGAAAATTTTCACTTTATTGCCCTGAACTTTACGCTAATTTCACTTTAGTGCTTTGAAATTTAGATAATTCCACTTTTGTGACCTGAGATTTGGATTATTTTGATTTTTGTGACATGAGTTTTAAGTAAAATTTCATTTTGGTGACCTAAAACATATATTTATCAACTTTTATGTTAATTAATTTACAAAATAGTATTTCAAAAACTTTTATGACCTAAAACATATAAAGTACAAAATAGTATATAAAATTAAACATTACAACATTATAATTATTGCCAAAAAACATGCTTTACTATGTTCAATATATATATATATTTTAGTACAAAATAATAAGATTATAAGAATGTTATACATAGGTCATCAAGGTGGGAAACAATCCAAAACTCATGGCACTAAAGTGAAATTATGCAAACAGCAGGGCACTAAAGTGAAATTAGGCCAAACCTCAAGACACCAAAGTGGAAATAATCCTTAAAATTAAATAAATTGTTATAAAAATAGTATTTAACTAGTGTAAATCCCGCTTGAAAGCGCTGCTTTTTCAGATAAAGATGTTTGAAACTTTGAAGTTTAAATGATTATTTTCAAAAAAGGCTAAAATATTTACAAAATAGAATTAATTAGGAGGCAAATATTGTTCAATAGTAATTATAAATAATAAGACCAATCAATTAGGCGGTAATTAGGTAAATATTGTATAGAAGTATGTATGTAGTTCCCGTGCAACTGCATGATTTTCTTAGGTAAGGATATTAGAGTTTGTAACAATTAAATTGCAGTAATTTAGCTCTATCTTAAATTTAATGATAAATACACTATTAGATGGTAAGGTTTTATATTAAAATTTGGAAAATTTATCGAATAAGATTTTTATGTATAGCTAAAACTATTTTCTTAATATTGCACCTTATAGACGACAATATTATGGGATTACATCCCGTAAAAGTATAACCATTAAGTGATGGTTTTATGAATAAAAATATGATAAAATATAAAGTATATATTAAGTTAAAGCTACAGTTTGAATAAGTTATAGTGTAACAAACACATAATGTGTCACCTATAATACCAACTGCTATGGATTATACGTTTTTAGTGAATTAACAATATTCTTATATGAAACGGTTAGAATAAGTTATTGTGTCACAAATTCATTATGTGTCATGAGATTTTTTTTTAGTTCAGTTTTTAGTTAGAAGTTAAGTGAGTTTTTTTTCAAACATAAAATGATGGTATATTATATTAATTATTGATCAACTAGTAAGTGATTTATACTGCAACAAATAATAATGATCAGTACAAAATTTTGTGTAAGGGGACCCTACT
The DNA here is from genome assembly GCA_022085475.1 of Heliosperma pusillum. Lineage (NCBI taxonomy): Eukaryota > Viridiplantae > Streptophyta > Magnoliopsida > Caryophyllales > Caryophyllaceae > Heliosperma > Heliosperma pusillum. Next base: position 35,566 of record JAIUZE010046409.1, read on the forward strand.
CAAGACGTTTGTTAAAATCATTTTTATAGTAACCAATTTTTCATTTAATTAGTCAGGATACTTGTGAATCGTAAAAGGATGATTTTAATCAGATAATTTCAGAGTGAGGACTTAAAGAGTTTGAACTAATAGTCGAGACCACTTATTATTAAATCAAATTGTAAGAAGATGATTTTATTTATTTATGCCATAAAAAAAAAAGAATGACGGAGTTCAATTAATGAGAATGCAGACCACTATTTTATTTTGTGGTACAAGAATGTAAACCACTGTTAGAAGATGAATATTTAGGGGGAAAACTTACACGAAAAATTTATAATTTTATTAATTTTTAGTATAATGCCAATTTTACTGTACCATAAAAGTAGGAAAGACTAAAGAAGTAAGTTCAATTCTTCTTCCTAAGTCTTTAGTCCTTACTCGCTTTTTGTTGCAGCATCAACGCATTATTTTCATAATCTCATGGTTAAATTAAGATATCATTCACCCTAACTGTTTTAAATGACTTTATGATCATTATATGTAAATTGTGAAATGATGATGTTCGTCAATGATTTGTTAAGAGTAGAAAATCGATATTCAGACTCCAATTATAAGTGAAAACTTTTGATTAATATGTTTTCTCACCATGATTAAAAATAATTAAATGGTTCATTTATACGGTAAGAATTGGGTATCACAATTAAACATCTAGTCATTTTATTTTTAACGATTGTGGTTCATCTACAAAATAATATCCAAAAAGATGCACTCGCAAATGCATTTGCGGCGATGATTTTGCCAGTTTGTTTCTTGACAAATTCAATAAGATACCAATATTACTCTTATTTCAAATGTTTAATTTTTAATTTTTAGAGAGTGGAAGTGAAATAAAACTAGACAAAATTTACATAAATGATCCCAGTGATACTGAATTTCAAATTTAGAATCTAGGTCCCACCTGGCGCGTTGGGAGCGTGCACCCCAGTCCTATGAATGCTAAACTTAGATTTCTATAATAGTCAAATTTGTATGAAAGTCATAATCACCGAGATTATGAATTTAGTTGGATATTTTTTGATATATTCCTACTTCCAAATGCTGTTTCGGTTATTACTAACTATTGTATATGGAGTATATAACTATATATTGTATATACCTTGTCACCTTGATGAATGATGATTTTAAATACGTATACTTTATTACTAACCTAATGACATATTTTACAAATTTGCCAAACAGAAAATGGAGTTCATAATGGTGTATTGGTTCGTCTTCCTCATTTTGTTAACTCCGTCTTTAAGTGGAGCCCTTCGTTTTGGCTTTTACGATGAAACATGTCCATATGCTGAAGACATAGTCCAACAGATCGTTCATGAGCGATATGCGATCAATAACACTGTCGCTCCGGCATTAATCCGGATGCATTTTCATGATTGCTTTGTTAGGGTAAGCCATTATATCTATACCATTTTAAGTCAGAATTATCAATGCCCAAGACACGTGCTTCATCATCTTCTATGTTTTACTCTCCATTTTAATCAAACATCTATAGTTAAAAGTTTTTATAAGGCAAAAAATTATATGAGGTTTATTGACTATAATGGTAAGAGTATTGTAGCTTACTTCCATTCATTACAAGGTGCTAGTTATTTATATTTAATTTATAGATTGATGAAAGACCTTTGTTCACCAATTCAAGCCTTATTTGATTGTTATGGTTTCATTTTTGCGTTCAAACTTGGGTGGTCTACCTGTCCATTTTAACTACTCCCTCCGTCCCGGTCATTTGTTTACCTTTGCTTTTGGCACAATTATTAAGAAAATGGTAGGGGACCATTTGTGGTGGTCCTTGGTGGATGACAAGTGGACAATAGTCCCATTGGCACATCAAATTACTCATATAAAACATTCTCAATATAGAAAGGTAAACAAATGAATGAGACACCCTAAAATGGAAATGGTAAACAAATGACCGGGACGGAGGGAGTATTTCTAAATATATATAAAAGCACAATGTCAAATTATCATGTTAACAAAAATAATGATACTTATATTATCTTTTTTGTTGAATGAAAGCCATCAAAATATCGGTCGTCAATGTCAAAGGAAATTAAAATATGGTTTTTCTAAAATATTCCCCTACGGGCACATGATAATACTACATAAATGGAAAGGTTGCCAATTAATACGGACTATCATGGAAAATTGGAATAACCCGTGGTTTATAATTTGGTTAAGACGTATAATTTTGATGCAGGGTTGCGATGCATCAATATTGATAGATCCAAGTAGCACAAATAACGAAACAGAGAAAACAGCGGAACCAAACTTGACAGTTAGAGAATTCGATCTAATAGACAAAATCAAGGCAAAGCTGGAAGAAGCGTGTCCTGAAACAGTGTCTTGTGCAGACATAATAGCCCTTGCGGCTCGAGATTCAGTTGCCTTATCAGGCGGTGGAAACTACAACGTCCCAACAGGCCGACGTGATGGGCTCGTCTCGAAAGCTAGTGAGGCGAATTTGCCAATGCCAAACATTACCGTTAATCAAGCACTACAAGCTTTTACTTTGAAAGGATTAACTTTGAATGATATGGTAATTCTACTAGGTTCTCACAGCCTTGGTTCTTCCCATTGTCACTTTTTTCGGGATCGAATTTTTGACTTCCAGGGGTCCGGGCATCCGGATAAAACAATGAATGATGCTTTGATGAAGAAGCTTAGGGGAGTTTGTGGATCGAGTTCGACATTGGATCCTTCTGTTTTCCTAGACCAGAATACGTCATTTGCTTTAGATAATGAATACTACAACCAGCTTAGGATTGGTAAAGGCCTCTTACAGATTGATCAGGAGCTATCAATTGACCCGCTTACGGCTACTATGGTTTCAAATATGGCCGCCAGTAATGCTCATTTCGAACACAGTTTCATGAAGGCCATGGTTAAATTGGGAAATGTTGAAGTTCTTCAGGGTGCTGCCGGGGAAATTAGAACCAATTGCAGGGCTTTTAATAAAGGAAAACCGTGATTTATAGTGTACTTACTGAGCACAATGACGTGCATAATAAGCTTATTGTGAGATCATTTTATAATTTATTTTTAGTACGATAGCAAAATTAATAAAAGAAGATTACTCTAACTTTTCCGCCCAAGTCACATTATAGTATTATACTGCCTAATACTTACCCTCTAATTTATTGGTGCTCCACATTTAATTTTTCTATTGAACAATATTATTCCTAACTAGTTCTATACCATAAATACTTATAATTTAATTCTATTTTGTACAAATGAAATTGGAATTTATTATCTATACTCATAGTCTTTACCATGAAAAAAATTTAAATAACTTAAAAACTTAAAAAAATAACATGCAACGTTTTATATGTTAAAACGATAGACAAATTAGAAGCTAATAATTCCTTTAAATGGCATCTCCCTTAAGCATTAAAGCTTAACACTTTATATGACCAATTATTTCCTGGCAAGCAAATTAAGTTGCTTTTTTGGGAATTTTAGATATCAATTACTTTTAAATTATGAAATGAAAGATGTAAATATATGATCCTATTTGTTGTCTAATCGTAAAGCAGGCGCTTTTCACGGGGATGCATTTTGTATTTGTTAACTATTTTTTATAAGACCGTCTTATATAAATCTGTGTAGGATGAATATATCAAAATGAGGAACATGCCCAAAAAAAACTTGTAATTATTTCAATGGAGAAGGAATGCTATAGTTTAAATCAACTCAGCACTGGCTACGGAAACTGATATTAACTTCTCCCTCCACACACCTTTTTTCTGCCTATTTTATTTGTTGCGATCTCCAAGACGTACTTTTAACTGTATTTTCTAACTTCTATATGTATTTTTCTTTTGCAATTTTTTTTTCATAAAATATTTCCTGATGATATATGTAGATGTTTTAAGTTTATAAATAATTGTTTTATTCTCCAAGACGTACTTTTAACTGATGTTTTAAGTTCTTATCCACCGGGTACCTTTTTTAATACTTACAACCCAAACACAAAATTTCACCCCAACTTGTCGTACAAAAGTAACAATGTGCTCAATCCTCAACCCCAACAAAATTTTGTGCCTCAAGCTCAACAAAATGCCTATGTCCCCCAACAAAGGTTCAATTTTCCACCGGGCTATCAAAATCAGAACTACCAACAAAGACCACCAATCCAAAACTCCCAACCAAACCAAGTTCCACCACCCCAAAATGTCCAACAAAACAACCAAGATCGCAAATTTGAGTTCTTGGTAGTGCAATTGGCTAAGACCCAAACAGAGATGTTGGCTCAACTTCAAAAGAATGATAAAAGTCATGGTGCCGCAATCAAGATGCTAGAACAACAAATGGCTCAACTAGCCGCTTCTAGCTCTCAGAGAAGAACGGGTCAATCACCACCTCAAGGTAAGCAACCACATGATACTCTCAATGCAATTACCTTGAGAAGTGGTACAAAGTATGATGAGCCACCCATGCCCAAGGACAATGAGGAGGTGCTTGTTGAGTTGGAGGTTTCCCCTAGTGGTAAGAAAGATGAGGTTATGCCAAAGAAGGTGGATGATCCCATTGTGGTAGAGTCGATAAAGTCACATGCCCTGAGAAATAACATAACCTGATAAAGGTTGGATATTTTCTTCAACTCGAATCTTGCAGATACAAGCGCAGTATGAAATGACCCAGTAAAAATCTACTTAGCCTCCTGTTACGGTCGACCATGAGAAAGAAACCAAAGTCACCCAAAAACTGCCTTAATCTCAAGAGACAGTCGATAGTCAAAAGAATCGACTCTAGGAACACTATGGACGTCCTATCCACGACCTGGCACCTAATGTTCTGAAACATTTAGGACTCCATAACTTTGTCACAAAATTGTCCTGCGAGGTATCATTATAACTCGCATATGTGATCGATCAGTCAACTGTTTGACTTATGGCTCGTTGAACCCACCATCAATCGACTTCACAGAATAATTGCCAGAGTTATCAGCTCATGTAGGCGATTACGGACCAAAACTAATATAATGTAATTCAGTTCACTTTGTGGTGTTTAATGTTGTCAGTACAACCCACATGAAAAACAAAATATAAAACAATACGATGATTTCATAGATAGTTTTATGAAAAAGATACAGGTGTCTAATCCATATAAAACAACTAATACAACTCGGGAACACGTTTGATTCCCATGGAAATAACGTGCCCTTCATGCTTATCATATCTCAATGGTTTAGTGAGAGGATTTGCGACGTTATCATCCGTAGCAATCTTGTCTATCACTATCTCCCTTTGCTCCACGTAATCTCGGATCATGTGAGCCTTCCGTTGTACATGGCTAGACTTGTTGCTGGACTTAGGCTCCTTAGCCTGGAAGATGGCACCACTATTATCACAATAGATGGTGATCGGGTCATCCGAACTAGGAACTACAGTTAGTCCCTGTAAGAATTGACGCATCCATATAGCTTCCTTCGCAGCCTCTGAAGCAGCATAGTACTCAGACTCAGTCGTAGAATCTGCTATAACACTTTGTTTGGAGCTTTTCCAGCTGACCGCAGCGCCATTAAGAGTAAAAACGAATCCAGACTGAGATTTCGAGTCATCTCGATCCGTTTGGAAGCTAGCATCTGCGTAACCGATTGCGCATAGCTCAGTGTCACCTCCATAAGTCAATACCCAATCCTTAGTCCTCCGTAGGTACTTAAGGATATTCTTAACAGCCATCCAGTGTGTGTTCACCTGGATTGCCTTGGTACCGACTCGTCATACTCAATGCTTGCCACGCAGGACGTGTTGCATATCATGGCTCCATAGATCGATCCAAATACTGATGCATAATGAACCCTACTCATGCGCTCGACTCTCTTTCCGATGTCTTTTTGGTGACTGAGCTTTACCTCACTGCACCCAGAAATCATTGAAGTTCCCCTTCTTGGAGTTTGGTCTGCTGAACCTCTCAAGATCTTATCTATATAAGACTCCTGGACTGAGGGATAACATCCGTCGTGATCTATCTCTGTAGATACGGATCCCCAAAATCCTTTGTGCCTTGCCCAGATCTTTCATCTGGAAATGGTTCTTTAACCAAACTTTTAACGAAGTTAAGAGAGGTATGTCATTCCCAATCAAGAGTATGTCATCGACATACAATATTAGGAAGACAATCTTGCTCCCACTCGACTTGATATATAAGCATGGTTCCTCGACCGATCGAGTAAATCAATTCTCTTTTATCACCTGGTCGAAACGATGATTCCAACTCCGAGAAGCCTGCTTAAGTCCATAGATGGAACGCTTAAGCTTGCATACCTTCTTATGATTTTTAGGATCAATGAAACCTTCGGGTTGTACCATGTACACTCCTCCTCCAAATAAACCGTTTAAGAAGGCGGTTTTCACATCCACTTGCCAAATTTCATAGTCATGAAAAGCGACAATCGCTAAGATTATCCGAATGGAACGCAGCATAACTACGGGTGCAAAAATTTCATCATAGTGAAATCCTTGCACTTGAGTGAAACCCCTTGCCACTAGTCGTGCCTTGTATGTATCTGGTTGTCCTTCTACAGAATGCTTTATTTTATAAAGCCATTTGCACTGAAGAGGCCGAACCTTATAAGGTAAGTCAACCAGATCCCATACGTCATTCTCATACATAGAGTCCATCTCGGATTGCATGGCTTCAAGCCATAGCTTAGAGTCGGAACAAGTCATGGCACCTTTATAGGTAGCGGGTTCGTTACTCTCTAGGAGTAAAACGTCATCTCTCCCATTCTCCTCGACCATACCAATGTATCTTTCTGGAGGAATTAGTGTCTACCCTAACCCTCCTAGGTTCCAAGGAATATTACCGCAGCCGATGATGAAGGAAAGTTTCCTCCATTGGTTGCTCTATTCTTGGTTTCTTGATCTCCGACAGATCAAGGTTCTATTACTTTCCTATTCTCGCGAAACTCTTTCTCTAAGAACGTCCGCACGAGCCGCACAAACTCGATTTTCGTGAGGCTATAAAGTAAATGACCAAATCATCCCCCTTTTTTTGGATAACCAATAAAGTATCTTGACCGATCGGAGGGCCCGAGCATATCGTCAGGTCTCCACTTAGACATAAGCCTCGCAGCCCAAACCCAAATAAAGACAACTGCGGGACCGTCCCTTTCCATAATTCATAGGAAGTCTTGTCTACAGCGTTTAGATGGACTTCGTTTAAGTATAACGCAGCTGACAAAAGAGCATAACCCCACAATGAATCAGGTACAACCGTGTGACTCATCATGGATCGAACCATATCAAGTAATGTTCGATTTCTCCGTTCGGACACACCATTCAATTGTGGTGTTCCAGGTGGAGTTAACTGTAGTACTACCCCACAGTCTTTGAGGTGTTGATCAAACTCATTCGAAAGATATTCGCCACCACGATCTGAACGTAGTGCTTTAATCTTTCTATCCAGCTGGTTTTCAACCTTATTCGGGAATTCCTTGAACTTGTCAAAGGACTCACTTTTATGCTTCATTAAGTAGACATAACCATATCTACTCAAATCGTCCGTGAAAGTGATAAAATATCTATAGCCATCTCTAGCGTTGATTGACATAGGTCCACACACATCCGTATGTATGAGTCCTAATAGGTCAGCAGCGCGCATTCCAACACCTTTGAAGGAAATTCGAGTCATTTTGCCTATGAGACATGATTCACACGTGCCAAAAGATTCATAGTCAAATGGGGAGATAGTCCCATTGTCAATGAGCTTCTTCATGCGTTTTTCATTTATGTGTCCCATACGGCAATGCCATAGATAGGTTTGATCTTTGTCACCAACCTTTGCTTTCTTACTACTCACATGCATTATATCTGTGGTTTGATCTAAAACATAAATCCCATTCATGGAAACTGCTTTACCATAAATCATTTCGTTTAAATAGAAAATACAGCTATTATCCTTTATTACAAACGAAAAACCGTCCTTATCAAGTACGGAAACAGAAATAATGTTTTTAGATAAACTGGGTACATAGTAACAGTTATTCAGAAATAACTCAAATCCACTCGGGAGTTGGATACATATGTTCCCACTGAAACGGCAGCTACTCTTGCTCCATTCCCCACTCGCAGGTCCACATCACCCCTTGCGAGAGTTGTGATGTTTCTTAGGCCCTGCAAATGATTACAACAGATGAGAACCACAACCAGTATCTAATACCCAAGTCCGAAACTTGCATGGTTTCTCAATCATATGAAAAAGAAGAAGACATACCAACAGGAGAGACGCGGCCTGCTTTTATGTCCTCACGGTACACGGGGCAGTTCCTCTCCTAATGCCCAAGCTTGTGGCAATGGTGGCACTCCACGTTACCTTCATCGCTCTTTGTCTTGCCTTGTGAGCTACCGCTAGTCTCACCCGGCCCACTCTTGCCTTGCCCTGGCTTTTTGAATTTCGGCTTCCCTACAGCTAGGTTGGCCTTAGCCTTGCCCTTACCTTTGCCCTTGTTTGCTATCATGAGAACGTCCTGTTTCAGACTCCCACTCAATTTCAGATCACTCTCGGTCTAGACGAGAAGTGAGTGGAGTTGATGAAGACTCTTCTTCATATCATTCATATAGTAATTTGCTATGAAAAGGGCAAAACCATCATGAAGTGAATGGAGAACGCGGTCAATGACGATCTTCTCATCGATTTTGCAACCAAGTGCCTCCAGTTTCTCGACATTCTCAATCATATCAAGAATGTGTGGGCTAACGCTTGGCCCTTCTGGAGTTTCGCCTCAAAGAAGCGACAGGTATGCTCATAGCTAACGATCCTCAGAGCTTTCGAGAACTCGTTAGAGAGCGTGGTGAAAATCTTATTCGCACCATGGGCAATGAATCGCCTTTGGAAATTTGATTCCATTGAAAAGATGAGTACGTTCTTTATCGCACCCACCTCCATCATGAAATCACTATAAGCAAGTGATTCATTGGCTCCTGCATTGGGGCCTGGGTTGGGCGGTAGTGGCTCAGTCAAGTACTTGAGCTTACCGTCAGCAATGGCAGCATTCCGTAATGCCGCCTCCCAGTCCGCAAAGTTGGACCCGTTATTCTTCAGTCGCGTTGACTGATTCATATTGTCCATGAAAATCTTAAGCCAGGACTCACGTCCGAGCGTGGCCTTGGCATTGGGTCATCAGTATGGCCAGCCATTTGTTATTAGCAGTTATATCTGTATATAACGAATTCAAAAACTGTGAAAAAGAAAATAAATATGATAAGTATTCATCGTTTTAAATTTGAGTCTAATGAAAAACTGTTTAATGCGATGACTCGTGCATTTATATAATTGACCTCCCTCAAGAATTATATAAATGATCCCAAGACTCAATTTCTGGAAATTGATAAGCGAACCTCTTGGCTAATTCTACTTTTAGAATTCCTGGTCGATAAATTTCTGTAAATTCTATCTTTAGTACATCATAATCACGAGATATTACTCGTACTATAATGTTGAGATAAAAATAGATCAACACTCACTACTGACCCAACGTAGAAGGGGTCATATTATGACTTCCGACGAAGAAGGGGTTCATAGTAGTTTTCCCTATAAAGACTAGTTTCAATTTTATTTATAGGGAAAGGTCCCATCATCTTAACTTTAATTCATTTTAATTGAACGAATGTCTAGCAACTCGAGAATGATTTAAACTAAGGTGATGGCCTTAAAAGCGAGTGACATCTGTATGTTCATGATTAAAATATTCAAACTGTATGAATCATTTTTCATGCATTTTTAGGTGGTTTGGTTTAGGCGGAATAGGATGCAATTATCTATCATGTGAATAAAGCAACGAGAATGGAAAAATAAAACGCAAAATAAAACACCTACTGTGGCCTAACTACCAAAATGAACAAAATACAAGTTGGGAATCCATCCTTATGGACCCGAGAAGCTTGACTTGATGTTCCACCTTGGTGCATATAGCGGGAGTGAGCCATCCGATCTCCATCTTGAATCTTCTCAAAATACATTTTAAAAATTACAAATGTAAACCTATTTACATTCTAATTCAAAATGATTCCAAACATTAAAATTACAAAGGGGAGATACGAGATCTCAAAATACAACAAAGACTATGTTTCCATCATTACGAAAACATAATCTACTAAGGCCACACTAGTAAATTACAACTGATTGTACAAAAATGCGTAAAATTAAACCATTGAACCAACATTCAACATAATAAAAGCATCAACTAAAAATTAATTAAACAAAACATAATGCATAAATTATGTTGATTAATTATCCAAACCACCATTAAATCATGTGACGATTCCGTAATTCATCACGAGATTTCAATCAAAATCCAATGAAATTCATAATCAATATGAATTACAACAACATTATTTTAAACCTTTTTAAAATAACATGGTATCAAAAATTTGTGAACTTTTTCACAAAAACAATCATACATTATCTTTATAATGTACAAAACAAAAATTGGTTTAATCAAAAAAAAAAAAAATGAATTTTTTTTTTATAATTACTGTTCACGTATGAACAGTAGCAGGTACCAAATTTTTTTTTTCTTTTTTTTCTCTCGGTTTATACCAAATAACCGAAAATCCTTTACAAAAAAAATACCGCTGCAGCTGCCACTTAAAAAAAACAGAATTTTTTTTTTTATTCTGTGAACAGTACACTGGCAGCAAAAAAAAAATTAATCAAATTAAACGGTTTTAATTCGATCATGCTTATATTAACTAGATCGGTACAAACAAACAATATCTAATCGATATTAAACATTGATACAAACTAGATGATTCAAATTAACCTTTTAACATGAATATCTAGATCATTTTATACCGAAAATATAAAGCAAAAGGATGTTCATTAACATTTATATTTCATTTACGTTTTAATTCAATCATTATTCAATCAAAACATCTACAAATTCATATATTATTATCTCAACCTTTTAAAATAACAATATTTGAATCAAAATGGAACGCCCAAAAAAAATAAAACACACGGCATAGAAACTTTTTTTTTTTTTTTGCCGAAATGAAATTTTTTTTTTTTAAATATTATACAAATTCAAAATTTACGAAAATCATATAAACAATTTCATAGCCCTATGGCTCTGATACCACTTGTGGAAAAATATCCGTATACTTCCCTTTAAATCATTCAGAATTATAATGAAATTATGATTATATGATTAATAGTCATAAACGAAAATGGATAATAAGCGAGATTAGAAATAACCTTTAGTCCTTGCTTTAATGGCCTAAGAACAATATCAAAATGATGATATCTCCTAATCGTAGCACTCAAGATAGAATGAGAAATGCCCTTGAATTTGCTAGAATGTTTTTGTCAAAAGTTACTGTTAACTTTTAATTTTGTGAGATGTGAATGATGGAGGCACAAGAGAGAATGAATTAGGGTTAGAATCAAAAACTCAATTTTTTTTCCCTTCCCCTCTTTTCTCACGGCTCAATTAGGGTTTTTATGAGGAGATTTTTTCTCCTCAAAATAACTACCCATTGACCGAAAATTCCAGAGTGAATCTGGACTTTATTTCGGTTAAATTCGCTTTAATATATAATGTGTATTATTATTATAAATGTCATTTGTGTTGTCATGTATTAATATGTCCATACAACATTTTGTAGTCGATACATTAATACCGGTCTGACAACATCTAATATGACAATCGTATAATATATACGTTAATTATAATTATCCGTATAATTATAATTTGCTAATTCAATATAACATTTTATATTCAATTACGAATTAACATTTTAATTCGCATAAGCTTACATTATATATATATTAATTAAATACAACAGTTTATATTTAATTACGAATTACTTTTAATTCGTCTCAGCTTATATTATTTAATCGTTATTAAATAATCGTCTCATCATCACATTGACTAACCTTTTAGTCAAATACACTGACTAACCTTTTAGTCATATAATAGGGCATCAATATGATTATTTTCTCAAATAATCACATCTCTCAAACACATCCTCTAGGTGTGACTTTTAGGGACCAGTTGATCACCGCCATCTGTATGACAATAACGTCAAACTTATCTAGCAAGCCAACCGTTATTGATAAACGTTAATCAACCGATTATAATACAAAGTATACCCTGTGAACCTACAGAGATTTATTTATGTTATTGCACTTACTGTGGAGGACACAGGCTCCAACAGCAATTGTGGGGACTTGGTTGTTTTTCTCTCTTGCCTTGGTCTTATGTGCTTGCTTGAGGACAAACAAGGGTTTATCTTGGGGAAGTTTGATATGTCTAGTTTTTATATGGTTTTACTCCCTAATTTAGCTCGATTTTACATGATTATTATACTTTGTTTAGTATATTTGTGAGCTAATTACGTGTTTGAGATGCATTGCTCGTTTTTGCTACGTTTTACAGGAATCTAAGAATTTAGAGGTTTTTTTCTAGCACATTAGCAAGCACCAAAGTCCACCAAGCTAATGGAAGCAAGATGGACCATGAAAGGATAGCATATAGAATGACAAGCCAAGTATGAACATTTGTGAAATGGGTTGCTATGCAAATGAGAAACCAAAAATGAAGCCCAATGCAAGGAGTCCACAACTCATCATAGGGATGCTCCTTTGGATGCTCATGAGATGCCAAGACTATGCAATTAACCGGAGAATTAAGGAGTTTAAAGGCATAGCATAAGATTTCTCAAGAATTTAATTGAGTAATTAAGCAATTATAGCCGGGTTAGTGGAACCCCGATCAGGGTTCCCATTCCCCGAACGGGGTTTGGGCTCTGTGAATGCATACGTTTCAAGTCCCTCTCCCTATATAAAGGAGAGGGACTTCTTCGACACTTAGGGATATCTTTTTCATCATCTTTTATTTACACTATTTTCACACATATTTCTCCCTACATTTTCCTTAGTTTAAGCACAAAAGTTTCTCTTAGTTTCATATTTAGTTAAACATTTGGTTATTACTTTGTTCAAACACTTGGTTACATTTCAAAGTTGTAATTCAGTCTTTCCATTCAAGCTATTTGGGTTATTTGTTCTTCATTTCCGAGTTATACTTCTCGATTGCGGTAATTTTAATTCTAGTTTTATGTTAGTACTCACTTTCGTCATTTACCTTACAAGTCATTTAGTTAATCGTAACACTAGTTAATCAAGATTTCATTGTTATTTACATTAGAATTGTTAGTAGTAATTCTTAGTGTAGGTCATTCTATTAACAAATTGTTTTCTTTTATAATTTCATAATCATTATGCTTATTATATCAATTACTATTAGATTAATTATCAACATGAGTGAGTAGTTTCATTTGTCTAGGGATTAAATAACCCATGCATAATTAGTAAGTAGTAATTGTTAAAATAAGGATGAATTAATATTGATAAATTTTTTCTATCACATGCTTGTATTGTTTTGTTAATCTTTGTTATTTGGCCAATTACATTGATTAAATTTGTTAATTCATTCTATAAGTAGAGAGGCACGGAATCGGATTAGACTAAGCATGTGTAGTAGAACGACTCTAGTTATAACGAAAGTTCTCTAGGACTCGACATAAGGTTGACACTAATATCGAGAGATGGGTGTCTTTAACCTAAACAATTAACAATATTAAGAACTCCTATGTTTAATGTAACACCCGCAAATGTACCCTATTTTTCTAGTAAAAATATTTTACGGATACTTTTCAGCGAAATTTAGTTTTAATTTAGAATTTAATTTTCCGAGTCGAATTTAGAATTTCCGAGTTCGTATTTGGAATTTCCGCGAGATTTCAGGTAAAACCCGTCTTAAGTCGTCTTTGACTTTTATTGACTTTTCCACTCACTCTTTACATATACTACCTCCTAACCTATTTTTCATTCACACAACTCAACATTTCTTCTTCCTTAAGAAATCCCAAAACCCTTGCCTCCATTTTTGATCCAAGCTTAGATTCGTCATAACTCACTCGTTTCTTGCTCAAATTCACGTAAGTTCGTCTTATTCTTCCCCTCTTAGCTTCCTCTATCCGTATTGGTAATAAAATTACCGTCTTTCTCGCTTTTTAAATTATCCGTCTTTCTCAAGGTGAATGATATTCATCTTTTATTATCTAATTGTATGTAGGTGGAGACTAGGAAGGTTTAGAAATCGATTAAAGACGCGAAAAGGTAACGGTGAAGGGTTACTCGATATCATTTACGGGTTTTACATGCTTCTATGTTAGAATTCGTATTTAGAATACGATTAGAAAGCTTAGGATTCATGTTATTGATGATGATTGTTGTTAGTTGATGATTGTTGATGATGATACTTGTTGTTTGTTGAGAATTGATATGAGAATTGATATGAGAATTGATATGAGAATTGATGATTTATGATAATAGTTGATGATGGTTGAGTTTAGAACAAATTGGAGTTGTCTTGACCCAAGTCACGGTCGTGAAACTCATGTCACGAGCGTGAAATAGTGGCTGACCATATACCCTTGCGTAACAGAGAGTTTCACGGGCGTGAAATACAAGTCACGGTCGTGACTTGTGCAGTTTCACTGCACTAACCCCTTTTCGTAAAATGATCATATCTCCTTCGTTACTTGCTTGTTTTGGGCTTGTGACCTACCGTTGGAACCGTAAGAGGATAAGCTATCACCTCAACTTTGAATTTCTGCATTTGCATGTCTAGAACTCTACTTATGACAGTTTGAAGTGGACCCTTATTTTAGTTAGTTCCTAAACTTGTTCTAATGCTTAGGTATCATGTATTGATTCATTTTTATCATAGTTAAGGTTATATAATTCCCTATTCTCATGTTTTGTGACGGTTTGTGATATGTCCCACTTTGAGTCGATTTTTACAAATGATACGGTTTGAGCACTATTTTGTTATGTGCTTTGTACTCTCATTCCCTTGGCTACCTCCACGTTCGTAAGGCTGGAATGTCGGAACGGAGATGTATCCTACTGCTTAATTGCATGTGTAGTGGGCATACGACGACGTTGTTGGGAGTTGATTGCATTGCGTTGATCGACCCGGCCGTCAAATGTTGTGTACTTGCGAGGTGGTGTTATTTGCATGTAGCGTACCGCTTGTTATGTGGCTTGAGCTCTTTTCCGC
>JAIUZE010046410.1:0-74036 GCA_022085475.1 Heliosperma pusillum
GAAAAGGTAAATAAATGAAATGAAATATATAATATAATATGGGTGTAATACACGTTAAATCATGCAAAAATAGTTGAATCTAAAAGATTATCTAAACTTGAACATGCCAAATACGAAAAATGTAAACTTCTAGTTGATCGAAAAAGAGGGAATACTCAACTCTATTTACTTCAACTTAATTCAATTTACTTAAGTTCATTTTAGTTTTGTTCGGTCGAAACGAACAAAGCCAATTTCTTTCACATACATATTTTATTGAATAATATGTTTTCCTCGATGGCATTCTCTGATCTAAGATATCCGCCTCTTTAAAAACCTAAAAAAAAAAGTTTTTTAATTTTTCCCCCAAAAAAATTAATCAAATTTTACTAAATTCATCAGTTATGCATCATAATCTCATATCCAAAAAGAAATAATTATATTTTCAACAATTATACATCTTAATGATATATTTTTACAACAAATTAATTAGAATTTTATATAACTATATCAAACTATGTTAATGCGATTAAGGCTAATTAAAGTTAATCAACCTATGAAAATATAGGTTGGCGGGGGTGGGTAAGTGGGTTTAGGAAGGTATATGTTGGGGGCAAATGGAGGATTGGGGATAAGATAACTTGTCGTGGGTGGGGTCAAAACCTCGAACTGAGAGAGAGGATAAGCTGCTGTGGGTGAATGAGGCAACCATATATGGGTGGGATATCGAGATGGTTGTTTGGCGGGGGCGGTGGTTAGGGGTGGAAGATGGAAGGGGGCTAGGCAGGGTTGGCGCCTTGGTGGGTGGCGGGGTGGGGAGAGATGAGTGTATTTGAAGAAAATTAAAAAGAAAAATTAGTTCATGACTGAGTAAAATAAAAAATAATATAATGATTAATACGGTAATATAATACACGACTGAGTAAATTATGTACATAACATAAGAATAAGTCTTTTTTTTTTTGGCAGCGGTAAAATAGAGTATCTTACAAAGTACAAACCCAACTCTCAGAGTCGGATTTTATTATTACATAATTCGCATAAGAAAATAAACTAAGTACTGGGTTGATGAGCATAGCAGGCTTCTTCAATGGATGATCGGAACTGGCCAAATAGACGCCCATTTCTTTTCTCTTCCTAATTAGATGAGCCTTAGAGGAGTACCTACGACAAGACACACTTACGCCACGAAGACGTAGAAATTTTCTAAAGAAGGATCTACTTGAAAAACAAGTAGATAGAATATGTCTTGGAGATTCATCCCCTTGGCTATAAATTTCTTTAGGAGTGATCAAAAGAACCAGCATAAACCATATCAAAGGACATCCCAGACCAATTTTGTTCCAGTCCATAAATGCTACAAAGCATTGTCTAACGGGTGCAACCTGAGCGAGAAGCACACCTTTCGTAGAAGCTTCATAAAAGCCATTATTCCTGCAAAAAATTACACTTTGCTCCGAGCAAAGACCCGAACGAGCAACCCAACAATTAACCTCGTAATTTAAATTTATTTGAATAACCTTATAATAGTTTATAATTAAAACTAACAGGAAACAAATAAATTGATAATTAAGAGTCATCAAATGATTGAGAAAACCACCGCATCCAACCCAACCATCGCCACTACCAAATCCCTACTCGCCACTACCAGACACATCCCGACAATAAAATGACCCACCAATCCTGATCTCACTCCGACCAGAAAAGGACGAACTCAATCACCGAGACCAACACAACATTCCCAACAGACATCTAACCCATCTAAAGCAGACCACAAACCCCAAAAAAAGACTCGCACATGCCAAGACTTTACATGCAAGACCAAATATAACTACCAGCAACAAACACGAAACCGGAGACATCGACGGAGACACGAAAAAGGACCGATAGGTGAGGGAGGGGGCGAGGGGGAGGGGGAGCACCTAATCGACACAGACCCGTAACCGTAAAGAAGCTCCAAGACTCAAGAGCAGATGAGCTATACCCATCAGTTAGAGCCGACAACGACAGGTAGAAAGAGATCCATACCAGGTGTGGGGGTAGGGGCGAGGGGAAGGGGGAACACACCTGGAAAACATGTAAAGACGGCAAGGCAAAGCACATGATCGGAGGAGTCCACGAAAGATCAACCCACAACCCACAAAACCAACGGGTCCGACGATTGATTGAGATTCGCCAAAGAGGTGGAGTGAAATTAGGACGGAGGGGTTAAAACACGAGGGGAGATGTACTTATTCGCCGGAGACAAGCCAAGAAAAAGCCCATCTCCGGCGAAGGGGTAGGGGGAGCAGGGTAGGAAGTGTGTGGATAGGGGAGGCGGCGGCACAAGTGTAAGATTAGGGTTTTAATTTATTTAGAGAGAGGGAGAGGATTTTGTTAGAGAGAAAGAGTGTTTAACATAAGAATAAGTCAATAACCCTCTTTAAACATGAAAAAAATAAATGCTTTTATATAGGATGTGGGTATGTGAGCATCAAAGACATATTGTATAATCACAAATTATTGTGTAAGACTATTTTTAGATAAGACTAACAAAAATAATATGAGGCCTATTAAAATTAATTAATAAAAATGTAAGATACCGAGTATAATTTTTATTTTAATAAAAGAATATTTTAAATCTATAACGGACCTATTAAGTATGTTAGTATTCACTATAAGATGCTCTGTATGATGTTTTTATTTTCTATTAGACCAGCTATATACAATTAGCCCGTCTCACTGAAGACGGACACTATCCATGACAAGCTGAAAATCGATAGTGCCCCTCTCACAATATGCAAGTGGGGGATCCATTTACCCTCCCCACTTGCATATTTTAAGAGGGGCACTATCCGTTTTCAACTTATAACGGATAGTGTCCGTCTTTAATGAGAATTTGTGATATACAATAAGACTGTCCTATACAAGAATGCCGGATGAAAACTCTTCAAGCGTTCAAGGTGTAGTTTGGAAACTGGAAGGCTTGATCATGGCCCATATGTTTCTTAGTTATGAACTCAAATTTTTGCAGGGTCATTGGGCTGGACTCAATGCTATGGACCCTTACACCATCAAATAAACCAAGCTGCTATTCGACGTCGACAAATTACTAAATAACGTCGATAAATTTAATGAACTTTCTAATTTGTCTCTCACTATATTATCTCCAACATAAACCACAACATTTCAAAAAAAAAATTCTAAAATAACTAAAAAATATTTAGGAGGATTATAATAACATCGTCATCTTTTTAATAACCGTTTCAATTCTATCACCAAAATCAAAGAATCAAAATACGAAAGTAATCTAAACTAATTTAATTAATTTTGTAGATTTAGGAGGAATAAAATATAATCGTCATTGTTTGAACGGATTTGTTTACAACGGACTACTGTAGAACGATCTATGAGGCCAAAATCATATTAAGAGCGATTTACGTCCGTAATGTTTATTTTGCACAAAAAAAAAAAATTGGACGTGAATAGTACACGTCCACACCTAGGTCCGGGCGAGTACTATTCACGTCCACACCTACGTCTGGGCGTGTACTATTCACGTCCACACCTAGGTCTGGGCGTGTACTATTCACATCCAGACCTAGGTTCGGACGTGTACTATTCACTTCCAGATTTGATTTTTTTTTTTTTTTACGTTTTTGTCTTTTAAATGCGTAAAAAAAGCAAGTATCATTTTTCGACATCGTTACTAGCTTTATCGTGGTTACGTCACTGGTCGAGATGATGAAAATCGTCTCAATCGGAAATTGCAAAGAATTTACAATTGATTTACAATTTGTTTGATTACGTTGTCATGTTCAAAAGCGTCTAATTTTGTTTTTTAATAAAAATCGAGTTTTTAAATTTTTTTTTTTTTTTTTATTTAGAAAGAAATTAAGGTGAGTGTAGATTGGAAGGTTATGAGGGGCAAAGTTGGAAGTTCAATGCTAATTGTCGACGTTATTTAGTAATGTGTCGACGTTCTTTAGCACAAAGGTTATGAAAAGTAAATAATACTCCGTATTGCCTGAACACAAATTCTCGTTTAAGACGGGTCGACCTGTCTTAAGCTTAAGACGGGTCAATCCTCCTTCACAAAGGGCAAGTGTGTGATGTGAGTTTTACTTAACCTCTCAAGCGGACGAGTTATCGTTGGGCATTGCAAGGGTCGTATCCCAAGGGACGGTAATTATGGTTCTAAGGCGGTTTAATCAAGTTCTAGTTTAGTTCTAGCTAATAGCAAGTTGAAGGTGAGTGAAACTAACTAAGTCTAACAAATAAGTAATTAGGAGATTTAAAGCAAGAATTAAGAAAACTAAGGCAAATGGGTTCACTAATGAGGTTGGGGTTGAATATGGTAGAAGGTAAAGTCGGTCTAAAGATAAGTAATGGTAGGTCTCCACCTCTCGGTGAAAGACGGTTCCTTGCCTAGGTTTGGACGGATTCTCGCCCTACCTCCCCCAAGACTCCTATAAGCACACATAAGCAACAAACAAGCCAAGCTCTCGCCTAAGCTAGCAACAAGATGAAAGAAAGCATGAATTACTCATTCTAGCATTTCTACAAACACATGGTGTGCACAAAATATAGGAATTACCAAAAGACTAGATTTTTACAATCAAAACCACATTCTAACCCCAAGAACCTACAAAAGATCCCACATCTACCCTAGAAGGGCACTACTCACACATACTAATGAAGAAAAACATTAAAGATGGATACTTTGACATGAAATAAGCAAGAGAAGACATATTCAACACAAAAACTAAAAAATAAACAAGAACAAGTAATTAAAAGACAAGTAATGAAATAAAGATGATGAATTATACCAAAACTTGTAAGAAAGGATGAAACTTGGATTAATAATCAAATAAGAGTCTCCTCTTGTCTTCAAATTACACCCCAATTGTTCAAAACTAGCTAAAGGAAAGACTAAATCTAAAGATAACTAAGTAGAAAAGTAGAGTAATTAGTGCTAATTATCAAAGGATTAGAATAATGGTTAGGAATATTGAAAGCTAAATCTAGGGTTTTTGTGTCTAGGGTTGTGTGTCTAAAATGAATTAGGAGAGGGGTATATATAGGTTGGTGGAATTGAGGATTCAAAATAAGAAGGGAAGTTGGAAATGCGGAGTGGGGGTGCTCGGCCGGTACACCGGCCGCCGGTGGCTTGTGTCGGCTGGGGCATTCTGACTTCAAACTTGAGATTTCTTCGTGTGAAATAGGTCTCAGCCGGTCATGCCGGCTGCCGGTGGCTTGGACCGGCTGAGACCATCTGCTATCTTCCAATTTTCGAGCTTTGTTTTGAGGTATGTGGGGTGCTCAGCCGGTTGGCCGGCTGCCGATGGGCTGGACCGGCTGAGCCCCTCTGCTCCTCCTCCTTCATTTCCGTCTTCTTTGTAAGATGTTAGGTGCTCAGCCGGTTGGCCTGACCGGCTGAGACCCATGTTTCCTCTTCCTCCTCTCCTTTTCTTTCTTTCTTCATTGTGTTTAGTTTTGTGATGATTTCTCGGTTCTCATCCCGTCTCGTCCTTGTCTTGACATATTTCCTGTGAATTGAGACGAAATTAAATAGTATGAGAGTATACGAGATGAGGGCCAAAATACGATAAAACTGACGCCGAACAAAACTAAATGCGATGAAACATAAGAAAATAAAGAGGGAAAACGGTCTAAAATAATCATATATCAGTGTGGTGCAAGTGGGAGGCAAATGGAGCACCCCACTTGCCCCACACTTAGTTAAACTTAAGCTTAAGCATAAGACATGAATTATAGGTTAAATCATGCAAAAATAGGAGAATCTAAACAATTAGTTAAACTTGAACATGCCTAACAAGAAAAATGTAAACTTCTAGCTTATCAAAAAAGAGGGAATACTCAACTCTATTTACTTCAACTTAATCCAATTTACTTTAGTTCATTTTAGTTTTGTTCGGTCAAAACGAACAAAGCCAATATCTTTCACATACATATTTTATTCAATAATATGTTTTTCTCGATGGCATTCTCTAAGATATCTGTCTCTTTAAAAACATGTTTGGCCTAAATTCTTAAAAATGAGTTTCTATTTCTTGAGCTTAATGTTTTAAAATGAGTTTTCAAAAACTAGAAGCACCAAATTGGTGCTTCTATTTTTATGGCCAAAAAAAGACTTTTTAAATTTGAGAAACTTTTTTTAGGTTTTAAATTATTGTGGTGTTTGGCCAAAACGTGTTTTTGAGTCCAAAAACATTTTGAAAAGTTACGCCATACACACACTAAAAAAAAAAGGTCCTATTTTTTTCCCTCCAAACATTTATCAAATTTAACTAAATTAATCCGTTATGCATCATAATTCTCAAATCAAAAAAGTAAGCAATAATTATATTTTCATCCATTATACATCTTCATTAGACTTGACAAACGGATCGTGTCGTGTCGGGTTTGTGTTCGTGTCACATGTTAAATGGGTCATGAACAATCAACCCAAAGCCGGCCAAATTAATTTTCACGTTGTGTTCAATTTGTGTCGACCCACTTACATAAATGGGTCATTAAGCCTCAACCCTTACCCATTAATTTCCTAATCAAATACCCATCAAACCCTTTAGCCAATTTTCGACGTCGGTCCGTAAATTCAGGGAATATGAATCATGTTACTAATGATGAGAATAAGAACAATATGAGTAGTAGTAGTAGTAAGAAGAGTGACATGAAGTTGATTATAATGAGTTCAAGTTTAGGAAAAGATATAGAATGTCCTGATTGTTTATGTGTATTTATAGATGATTAAGAATTAAGACAACTTAAGATTTGTAAACATTTGTTTCATCAGAATTGTATAGATAGATGGCTTTCGACACATTTTAATTGCCCGGTTTGTCGAGCATTTGTTAGTAATCAATACAAGATTAAGGAGAAGGAAGTTCGAAGTGTGTCTTCAAGAGATGTTTATAGAAGTGACATTTGGCAATGTTTGCCTGGTTTTTCTGGCCTTGCTTGAACTCTATTTGAAGTTACTTTTGGTTATTTTTTAGTTATCAATTTCTTGAGACGGTTTTATACGAATATTGTTGTGTAAATGAATCTATAATCAGGTAAATTGGTTAGAAAATCATATACTCTACTCGAACTTTTGTGTCACACGGTTTTACACGCAAATTTGTGATTTGGTAGTTAGTGCTTATATTGCAAATATTAGTGTTGATTATTTACTTTGTAAGAATTATGTAATTCATATTTCATGAAAAATGGATAAATTGGCAAACTCTATCTTTGATGTATAACGAAGGTATGAATGAAAGCTTCTCAAATCATATGAATTATTCTCCCGTTTGATGATGAGCAAAAAATCTGAATGTTTTTCTTTCTTATTTTTTAAACTCATGGAATTTGATAAATTACCGCTAGGGAGTTATGAAGAATTTATTCAAGCTTGAATTTCCTCCATTAATGGAGTATCAAGGTTGTTAGAAGCATTCAGAAACTCTTAACACCAAAGGTAAATAAAAGAGAGAAAATCTTTATTGATTTTTGTATGTGTTAACTTACAAATGAAGAAGAAGTGAGGTACTTATATACGAGGTATGACTTGATGATTAAGAAATCACTAACAACTTTCAGCTAACAAACTCTAACTAACTTTCCTTATTTTCAGGGATTTTGTTGAGGTTGTTACACTGAGCTAGCAGTGACACAAACAGAGCAGCAGCAGCATCAACAGAGCAGCAGTAACATCAGTATCATAACACTCCCCCCTCAAGTAGGACGTGGTGAAGAAGTAACAAGGCCTAACTTGACAACAAATTGAGAGTGAAGATGTTGATTCAGAGCCTTAGTAAAGACGTCTGCCAGCTGATTAGCACTAGCTATATGAGCAGTCTGGATGAGGCCCTCTGCAATTCTTTCTCTGATGTAGTGGCAGTCTAGCTTTAGGTGCTTAGTTCTTTCATTAAAGACGGGGTTAGCAGCAATATGCTGTGCTGCCTTATTGTCACAGAAAAGTGTAATAGGTGTAGGAATCTGAATATGTAAATATTTCAAAAGCTCATTAATCCAAGTTATTTCACTTGAAGTTTGACTCATGCTTCGATATTCAGATTCTGCAAAGGATTTACTTACTGTGTTTTGCTTTTTGGTTTTCCAAGAGATCAAAGCATGGCCCAAATAGACACAATAACCAGTGATAGATCTCCCTGAATAGGCACATGTTCCCCAATCAGCATCACAATAACTTTGCAAAACAAATTGGTTTGCTGCAGGATAAAAGAGTCCTAGATCAAGACTGCCTTTAAGATATCTGATAATATGCAAAGTAGCCTGATAATGAGGTACCCTGGGCTGACTCAGAAATTGGCTGAGTTGTTGAACTCCATAAGAGATATCAGGCCTAGTTAGATTGAGATAAAGTAACCGGCCAACCAATCTTCTGTAAAGTTCTGGATTATCCAGTTCATCCTCTGTGTCAGTAGAAAAATGTAACCCTGTGGGTAAGGGAGAATGAGTAGGTTTGCAATGTTCCATCTGAGCATCCTTGAGTGTGTCAATTATATACTTTCTTTGGTTCAAAAGAATTCCTGTCTTGGATCTTGCTACCTCAATTCCTAAGAAATACTTGAGGGGTCCAAGATCTTTGATAGTGAAAGCTTTGTCTAGTGCTCTTTTGATATCAGCTATGGAAGTGTCATTGTTGCCTGTTATGAGAAGATCATCAACATAGACAACCACATCAGTGAAAGCACCAACAGAATCAGTCTTGATGAATAAGGAGTAATCAGATTTGGATTTAGTATAGCCATGCTGAAGCAAGAACTTTGACAGTTCTAAGTTCCATTGTCTAGAAGCTTGCTTCAGGCCATAAAAGGATCTTTTGAGCAAGCAAACATCAGTTGGATGACCTGTTGTGTAACCTTCAGGTTTTTTCATATAGACTTCCTCATCTAGGAAACCATGCAAAAACGCATTGTTTATATCTAATTGATGAAGAACCCAATTCTGAGCAGCAGCAAGAGCAATAAGAACTCTTACAGTTGTGAATTTTGCAACATGACTGAAAGTGTGTTTGTAGTCCTTGCCTTCAACTTGACTGTAACCCTTAGCAACAAGTCTGGCTTTGTATCTTTCAATACTACCATCAGGATTAAACTTAATCTTATACACCCATTTGGCACCAATAGCCTTTTTTCCTTTAGGTAATGGTGTCAAGACCCATGTTTGATTGGCCTCTAAAGCTAATATCTCCTTATCCATGGCTTCAACCCATTTAGGATCATATTGTGCTTGTTTGTAAGTGGCAGGTTCAAAAACCTTGAGCACATTGTGACATGAAGCCTGATAGTCAGGAGAATAACCTGCTAAGTGTGGTACAACAGCAACATAGCTGGCTGTAGATTGCTGAAGAGACTGAGGTAATCCCTTGTAATCAAAACCATTAAGCATTGTGGATAACTGTCTGGCCCTGGTTGACTGTCTAGGCACAACAGTTTGAGGGACAACTAGAGATGTTGAAGAGGCTGGAGTTGGGTTTGGATTAGCAGGAACACTGACAAGGGGAATGTCAGCAACAGAAGATGCATTACTCTCTGAATTTGCAGTAATAGGAGATGTATTACTCTCTGGTATGTCATGTACCATGCTTGAATTAGGGGTAGAATGTGAGGGGAAAAATTGTTCAGCATCATCAGCTAGAGCAACATCCTGAGTTGTTTGAAAAACAGGAAAATTTGCACTAGTTGTATTCCTTATGTCAGATGCAAACTGAAATTTTGGATCAAATGGAAAAACCTTTTCCTGGAAAACAACATCTCTGCTGAGAATCACCTTTTTATTCTCCAGATCATAAAGTCTGTACCCTTTTTGAGCAAAAGGATAACCCAATAAGGCACATCTAATAGACCTGGGCTCAAATTTATCTCCTACCTTGTGAGCAGCATAAAAAAGACACCCAATAACCCTAAGATGATCATAAGTAGGAACCTTGTTAAAGAGAACCTCGAAAGGGGAAGACCATTGAAGCACAGTTGTAGGCAAGAGATTAATAATGTGTGTAGCAGCTAACACCATGTCACCCCAGAACCTTTTAGGATGGTGAGCCTGAAACCTTAAGGCCCGAGCTATTTCCAATAGGTGTCTATGTTTTCTTTCAACAGTTCCATTCTGTTGAGGATTACCTGGAATTGTTTTCTGATGAACAATGCCTTTATCTAATAACATTTGCCCACATTCTTCTTGAACAACCTCAGTCCCATTATCACTCCTCAATATTTTCACAGTCACATTGAATTGAGTTTGAACATAGGCTAAAAAATCTTGTAAGGTTTGTTTGACATTGTATTTTGATTTCAGAAGAGTGGTCCAGGTAACCCTACTGAAATCAACTATTGTAAGGAAATAAGAAGCTCCTGTAAGAGATTTAACTCTATATGGTCCCCATAAATCCACATGAATCATTTCAAAAATCCTGGTGGTTACTGTAGTGCTAATGGGAAAGGGCAATTTGTGCTGCTTAGCCAAAAAACAAGTATCACAATGCATAGAAGCTGTTTCTTTATTCATCACAAAGTTTGGAATTACATGCTTAAGAGTGCTGAGAGAGCTATGCCCTAACCTAGCATGTATGAGTGCTATATCAGAAACAGAGGCTGCAAAAGAAAAACTAGAGAAACAATTAGCAGAACTAGAATTGCTCCTTTGAGATTTAGCCAGATTATTTTGAACAACAATTTGATAAATTCCATCTCTTTTCCAAGCAGTGCATAAGAGTCCTTTAGTGGAATGATCCTGAATTAAACACTCAGTAGGAGTAAACATTGCTGTTAGCTTGTTATCAGATAGAAGCTTATCAAGTGACAACAAGTTGTGCTTAAAATCAGGTAAGTAGAGCACATTTTGCAACACAATACCACCAGTTAATGACACTTCACCAATAAATTTGACTGACTTCATCTGACCATCAGGAAGAGTAATGACTAATGGTTTAGATAATGGCCTAAGGAACAAGAAATTCTTAGAATCAAAGGCCATGTGATCAGAGGCTCCTGAGTCTACTATCCAATATGATGTGGTAGAGGCAGAAGAATGCATGACAGTGGAGGCAAGAATCATACCTGCAAAAGGACCAGCAGTATCAGATCAAGAAGACTGCAATCTTAGCAACTCCTTTGCTACAGCTTGAACAAAATTTGGATCAGATACAGAAGGCTGAGTCTGAGGACTGTTGTTGTAGCTTTCTAAAGGAGTATCAACATCATATTCTTTATTCTCAACAACATTTGCAGCAAATTTCTTGTGAGAATAAGAATACTTGTTCTTCATTCCTTGAGCCTTCAGAAACTGTTTGTAGGTCCATCAAAAATATATGGTGTGTCCTGACTTCTGACAATGATCACAGAAGAATTTAGTGCGATCCACCTTAGACTTCTTGGAATCACGTCTCTAGACATTAAGAGGATCCACAGCAGCAGAATGAGATTGTTGAACAGCTAAGGCAGCACCATGATGGATGACATTATCCTCAGCCTCTGTGATGTTCTTTTGAGTCTCAACTTGATGCACAATTGCAAAAGCTTGATTAACCTTAGGAAGAGGATCCATAGCAAGGATTTGAGAACGAGTGTGCTCATATTTCTTATTGAGTCCCATTAAAAAATCAATGAGATGATGAGTATTTTCTCTATCAATGATCTTTTTGAGAATAAGACATGAACATTTTGCAAGAACACCACAACAACATTCAGAAATAGGATCAAGAGATCGCATATCTTCCCAAACTGAACGCAGTTTTGCATAATAGTCAGAGACACTAGAATCAGCTTGTGATATCTGAACAACATCCTTCCTGAGCTGATAAAGGAATGGAGCATTTGATTGATTATAACGCTCTTGCAGTTCTTCCCACAGCTGTTTGCTTGATGTAACATATGACAATCCTTCAGCAATTTTCGTATCCAGAGAATGAAGAATCCAACGCATGATTGTGTAATCAGTTCGAATCCAATCAAAATAGTTAGCATGATTCTCAGCGGGTTTAGGATAACCGCCATTGACAAAGCAAAGCTTGTTCTTCGTAATCAAAGCAATCCGAAGATTTCTGGACCAGTGAAGGAAAGATTTGCCATCAAACATTTGAGGAATCAACTGCAATAAAGCTTGATCAGCAGGAGTAAGATGAAGCGGATCTTTATACACAGATGTGTAAACAGTTTCTGTAACTTCTGGCATTGTGAAGAATTCAGGAGAAAATTGAAGTAATTGAAAAAAAAACGCAGCGGATTTGAAGCAAAAACAGAGATCTATTACTTGAAAAACAAGGATCTTGACGATGATACCATGAAAAATTTCTTCAAGCTTGAATTTCCTCCATTAATGGAGTATCAAGGTTGTTAGAAGCATTCAGAAACTCTTAACACCAAAGGTAAATAAAAGAGAGAAAATCTTTATTGATTTTTGTATGTGTTAACTTACAAATGAAGAAGAAATGAGGTACTTATATACAAGCTATGACTTGATGATTAAGAAATCACTAACAACTTTCAGCTAACAAACTCTAACTAACTTTCCTTATTTTCAGGGAGTTTGTTGAGGTTGTTACACTGAGCTAGCAGTGACACAAACAGAGCAGCAACAGCATCAACAGAGCAGCAGCAGCATCAGTATCATAACAAGTTATGTTCAATGTATCATGTATGTACGGATGTACCCAAATAGGATCATTATATTTGTATGTATGTACTCATGTATGTACTCCTTATAAACTCCATGTTGAATAATGAAATCATCGATGAAAGTTCTCCATTCATATGAAACATCTCCCTTCTCTAAATCTAATAAACTTGATTACCATGCCTCATGAATTAGTGTCAAGCTTTTGATTTTTCGTTTATTTAGTTTGCTTAATAATTTGTGTATTTTCCCGTTAAAAATTAAGAATTTTTTTAGTCTCGTGAAGGTAAATAGTTAATCATGTTCCTAAATCTTATCAGCTCTCAGATAGTGTATTGTTGGATCTTTAGGATGGACGGTCGTACTAAAGAACGTCGACACATGACTAAATAACATCGACAATTTGTAATGACTTTTCACCCTCAAACATCTTTCTAAAAATAAATAAGCTACGGTTAGGAACCATAGCCAAATGTACTTGATCAACAGGCTACGCTTGGATTTACCACGGTTGAAAAACCCATCTCAACCTCCTCAGTCACCATGAGAGGACTGTGCTGGATTTGTAGGGGTTTAAATGAAGTGCTCGATCCTACAGTTTCTAAGCTACGAGCCCTTCTAAATAATAATAATTATGATTTAATTTTTCTATCGGAAACAAAGTGTCATTCTTTCAAAGTAGCTAATTTGTTTCTATCTGTTCTTGAATTATGAAGGGTGGGATGCTGATGGTTCCAAGGGCGGTTTATAGGTAGGATGGAAACAAAATATCAAGTTAAAATGTACTCCCTCAGTACCGGTCAATAGTTATTTATTTCCTTTTATGGGTGTATTACTCAAGAGTTATCTATTTCTATATTTGGATAGTATATGTGGTTCATATGTCATGTGCTAGTAAGTTGGTATTTTGTGTGGTCCAAATTCACCCATCCATTTGTCCTTAATCTTTGTGTCAAAAGCAATATATAAATATTGACCGGGACAGAGAGATTATTAGTAGGAGTAGTAACCTTTTACTTTTTCAAGTTAATCAATGCAATGGACAGTTATGGTACTTGTGTTGTATGTATGGTGAATCTAACATTGCTAATCGTAAGATTGTGTGGGATTACTTAGAGGAAAAAAAATCGCATGTAAGACTATTCTTTTATTCTTATCGGGGATTTTAATCAAGTTGAATTCCTTCATGACAAACTGGGTGGAGCTCTTCAAATAAGAGGAGCTGATGTCTTCTCATCGTGGAAAATTAAAAATGAACTAGTTTTAACCCCGTGCAAAATTGCACGGGAGGGTTTTTATGAAAAATAATAAATATATTATTAACAAAATATACATGATATTAAATTGGGGGGAATTTATGCAATTAGCTAAATATATTCAAACTTTAATTCTTATAGAACACGCTTTTACACTAAGTTAGTATCACACAACCTTACAATTTTGCTTATTGAGGGATTAAATATAAACTGAAGGAAAAACGGTAAAACAAAAAATAATAAAATGTGTACGACCTGTACGTATACTTAAAATTGGATACTAATTAAAAATGGTTAGAATCTACTCCGTATGATGAAATAGGTAACAACTGATCTAATATGAAAACATGTAGCAAACAAAAGAGACATTGTGAGTCAAAATTTATAATATAAATGGAACGAAATTATATTAAGAGGTATGACAAAAAGATCTCTCAAAAATTTACTGTGATACCGTCTCTCCAAAGTTTCTTTGTGAACTACCCATGTTTTGAAAAGGGGAATATTTGTCTTAAACTGATTTTTTAAACTAATTTAGCGTAAAATGATTTTACACAAGACCAACTCTTTTTCAAGTAACCCAACAATCTAAAACCTCTATTTCCCTAAAATTAATTAATCATTTCACGATATCTCTTCACGTTCATGTATTAATGACGATAATTCAAACAAATCCAACAATAATTTATTTTTATTTTTTTAAAAATAATTTGCTCTAGACATAGATCTCTTGTATATTGGCCAAGGTTCAGACATGAAATATTCACGTCCATGTCTGGTCCAAATTTTAGTGTTTTTATAGTAAATTTTAATATAGATGTTTGAATTATCGTCGTTGATAGATTAATTTGTTGATAAATCATTTTCATTATTCGTTGTAATTGATATATTTTGAATTTATTTTTCTATAACTAATTTGCAATCTATTCGATATTTTATTTATTTTTGTTAAATCTATTGTGATTTTCATTTCAAATAGTAAAAAATTGAGATAGAAAGTATTCCCGCCATCTTAATTATTAGTATATATTTTATTACAATATCTAAGTTAATGTTTTAGAAAATGACAGTGGCGGAGAGAATAAGATTTGAAAGTCAATGGTAAAGTTAAGAAAGTAGGAAAAATGTCAACGACGCATAATTTTTTGTTGACGTTTTATAAATATCCCCAAATATTTTTAATCGTTTTTTCGAGTACATGATTATTTGGACACGTCTTTAGTAACCCAAATGAGTTATATAAAGCAAATAAAATTCATTAAAAAGCCAAAATAAATAGTAAAAATAATACACATGAAAAGAAGTAGACTTAAAGAAAGTAGTGAAGCAAAAGAGGTGGGGTCCACCACTACTTCTATTCCTCATATTTGTACATAGAAAAAAAAAAAGAGTTAGTGATGACGTGGGTGAATGTGGAGGCTTTAAAAATTTGGGTTTTAATATATAAGGGATTAGTAGAGGTAACCTTCAAAGATCTTAAGTTCACTTGGTGCTAGAGCTGGCAAAAGGTGACCCGACCCGAAGAACCGACCTGACTTATCCGAAAACCGACCTGATAGAACCCGTAAATTTGCTGAACTGAAACCGACTTGAACCGACCCGAAGGTTAACCGATAAACCGATAGAACCTGAAATGATATGACCCGAACCGACTTGTGACTCGACCCGACCCGACCAGAAACCCGATTCACCCACAAACCCGACCTGACCCAAACCGAACTGAACCGACATGTAACCCGTTTTAACCCGATTAAACTTGACCCGACTCATAGCCAAATAATCTTTTTTAAGAATCTAAATTCCTTTATAGTTTGTTTTTTTGTTAATAAATTTGATATAAAAACTTATCGCTCATTTTATTTTTCAAAACAAAATGTAATCTTAAAATAAATAGTCAGTTGTAAATTTAGTACGCTATATTCCTAGTTAAACTTATTAATAATTATATTGCAAGTGATATATGTAGAAAATTTTAAATTAACGCTTTGTGAGAAAAAGAGTGTTTAGTTTTGGCTCTATTGAAAACAATAAAGTGAAGAAAAAGTTATGAGTTATGAGTTATGACCATACAATCCGACCACGGTTATTAATTATGATCTTAAAATCGAAACCTCAAATACACCATTCTAATAGAGTCTATTCAAAATTAAATACGTAGGAGCACCGTCAAGATAATAAATAAAATCTATTTCATAGGTAATTCATTTAGTTGCTTGCCATACTTCATATGTCAAATGTTCAAAACTATGAACTACATAAACAACTGATTAATTTAGACCAAAAACATTATTTTATGTCCATAATATAGGCGAATCCGACACTGGATAGGCACTCATGTCGTCATATACTAATAACCGAGGTCGAGCAACATAAGTGTTCAATGAAATTATACAATTAATAACTTTTATAGTGTTATACTCTTATATTTTACAAATATCTTTTGTATCGAGTTTCTCTGATCCAATATTATAATTCATAAGTTCAAAAGTGATCTTTTAACATAACGACCCGGCCATTGACCCGATTAATTTTCAAAATTAAGACGACAACATAAAATACTCGACACATCAGTAACCCGAAACCAAACCGGTCTCGACCTGATCAAGGATATTGACCTGATATATCCCGACTCATTGGTCGACCGATCCGAAACTGAACCGACATGTTGTAGTTATTGACCCGATTAACCTGACCCGTAAGCGACCCAACCCGAACCCGACTCGACCTGAATAAGCAACTTAACCCGACCAAACCCGAGCCCGACATGACCCGAACTGCCTGAACCCGACCCGTAACCGACCTGATTAACCAGATTGCCACCTCTACTTGGTGCAACAATAGAGAATGAATTCCAATCCAGTTTTCTAACTCAGGGATTAAACATCTTCCAATCCAGTTATCGGATCATGCTCCTATAATTTTCGGTTCAGAGATGTTTTCGGATAAAAAAGAATTCCCCACTATAGATTTGAAGCTTGGTGTTTTGATTATGAAGAATGTACCACAATAATCAAGACTTGTTGGAATCGATCTATTTCAGGATCACCTATCAGTGCTACTCAGAAAAAACTCGGAAAAATAAAACATGAATTACGCTCTTGGACTTGTAACAAAAAGAATGAATTGGGATTGAAATGGTCGGAGTTTGATTCCAATCTTGAGAAGCAACTTATCGAAATAGAGAATAGGGGATCTGAGAATGAGTTTAATAAACTTTATGGTCAGCTAGTGGAGCTCTCTAAAGCTGCAGGTATCTATTACAAACAAAGATAAAAAAATCAAGTGAGCTATGGAGGGAGACATATGTACCAAATTCTTCTTTAATTGGGTCAAGGGTAAATCTAGTGCAAACAGGATTATTGGCATCATAAAAAGGTCTGCATTGTGGACATTTGATTTAAACGAGAATAGTTTGCTCTTTCAATCTCATTTCAAAGATATCTTCAAATCTAACAAGAATATGTCGTCTTACGACTCATTCTCGGATTGATGTTGGTACCAATATCAAAACGAATTCATTTTTAAAATAATGCTCAAAAAATAAGTATTTGTTGTTTTGGGTCGGGTTTAAAACTATTTATCAAAATGGTGTCCACGTAGGCTCGGATTTCGCAAACCAAAAATACGGAGGAAAGTGAGTAGAAAAATACAAACTTACAAAAATGGATTAAAGCAAACACGCCATTGGGAATGGCGGGTTTTCTGAACAGTACCAATTTTTTTTTTTTTTTTTTTTTAAATTTTTTTTTTTTGGAAAAAAAAATAAAAAAAATTAAAGACACGCCATTTCCAATGGCGTGTTTGTTCCGTGTTTCAGGTTTTGGAAATCCGAGCCTACGTGGACACCATTTTGATAAATAGTTTTGAAACCGACCCAAAACGACAAATACTTATTTTTTGAGCATTATTTTAAAAATGAATTCTATCAAAACCTCAAGAACCAAATTTCGGATGATGAAAGAATCTCTTTGGAAAAGCCTTTCTGAAAGAGTGAGATTAGGAAAACGGTCTTCCAATTGGGTCCTTTGAAATCGCCAGGTCCTGATTGTATTTCCGCTGATTTCTTTCAAGGATACTGGAAAATTGTAAGTAAAGATCTCTATGATGGTGTTCTTTGGACACTTAACTCAGGCTCCATTCCCAGGGAGCTTAACAAAACTTTTATAGTTTTAGTTCCAAAAAATAAAAGTCCTAAAAGAGTGGAAGCAAAGGAGAATAATCCCTTCCAAGAAGAAGCTTAGCCTTGTGGAAGAATTTCTAAGACACATCTTATCTACTTTCACTTCAAGTAGATCATTTTCTTATAAATTCCTACGCTCTCGTGGCGTAAGTGTGTCTTATTGTAGGTATTTATCTGAAGCTCAGATGATAAAGAAGAGAAAAGAAATGATAGCTCAATTGACCAGCTCAGATCGTCCCCTCAAGAAGCCAAATTTGTTTGTCAACCCCGTCCTTAGAATCCTTAGTTTAATTTATGTCTCAAATAATGTAATAATAAATCCCGACTCCGAGAGTCGGGTGTGAATTGTGTAAGACTATCTTTTATGATGCCAAAAAAAAGAGTGGAAGCCTTTAGTCCTATTAGTCTCTGCAATGTGATTATGAAAATTATTTTCAAGTGTATATCAAACAGATTAAAGAAATTGATGCCATGCCTAGTTGATATATTTCAAAATGGTTTCATCCCGGGGAGAAGCATCTCGGACAATATTTTCTAACAGCTCATGAAATTATCTATGCCTTTAATAATAAAATAGTGGGAGGTGAAGGTTTATGTGCTATTAAAGCAGATATGAGCAAGACTTATGATAGGCTTCATTGGAGTTTATTCAAGGGATTTTATCTAATATTAATTTGCCTCCAAATGTAATTTCTCTAATAATGGAAAGCATTACCTCAGTTTCTTATGAAATCTTAATCAATGGAATTCCTTCTGGAAAGATTGATCCTCGCTCTAGAATCCGCCAAGGCTATCCTTTATCTCCCTATATTTTTACTTAGTGCACGGAAGTTCTTAGAGATAAATATGCAAACATCTTTAATCCTAATTGCTCTCTCCAGATGATTAAACGCTCTTTAGAAAATACGTTCTTTAAACCAAAGAAAGATCTTGGTAAACACTTGTATCTTCCTATTGAAGTCGGTAACACAAAAAATAAGTTTTTCAAAGCCATTGTTGAAAAGGTCAAAAAGAAATTATCACCATGGAATAATTGAATGCTTTCTGCGGCTAGTAGATTAACTTTAATTTGTTCAGTTCTCTCATCATTATCTATTTATCCTCTATCAGTATTTCGCATACCGATAAGAGCAACTCCAATGGTTTATCTCCAAGAATTTGCTTGCAATTTTTGCAAACTTATAAGCATGTAGCTTACCATTGAAGTTGAAAATTTAAGTGTAGCTTGCAAGCATGGTAGCTTTGTCAAGCTACATGGCTTGCTTTAAAAAAAAATAAAAGCTAAATTATCTCATTGGCTAAAAGCAAGGATCTGGACCCATACAAGCTACAATATGTTGTAATTCGTCGTTGGAGCGGTACGTAGCTGAAAAGCAACGTAGCTTGAAAAATTAATGTGACAAATCAAACTACATCATCCATTGAAGTTGCTCTAAGTGTAGCTTCAATGATTAATTCGTTAATGTTGCATTTTTGGTGGAGTGGAGCTAAACAATCGAAGTCTATCCATTCGTGTAGTAAGCATTTTATTAGTCTTCCCAAAGGTATGGGAGGTCTTGGTATTCGTAATATTTCTTGCTTCAATCAAGTTTTAATAGCCAAAATTTCTTGGAAAATTATTTCGGTCCATCTAGCTTAATCAACGCTACAATTGGCAAGGCGTACGGTTTCTTAATATCCCGGAGGTTACCTCCCTTTGGAATTTAAAAACATCTTGGTCCTGGGAGGCAGAAGTATCTGTTGGGGATACAAAATGATTAAGAAAGGAATTGCATGGAGTGTAGGTGGTAACTAGTCCTCTTTGAACTTCTGGGAAGATAAATGGATCATGGGTTCAATTTGAAGTCTTAGAACATGATTTTTCAGATCTCCCCAACGACTATAAAAGTGTCTTTCAATCACTTTCAAGTTAATGGTGAGGCTTGAGATCCTAATTTACTAAGAAATCTGTTCTCCGATGAAATTTATTACCATATTCTCTCTATTCCTTTACTGCATCATAATGAGATAGATGAACCGTTATGGAATAATTCTGAATCTGGTATCTCTTCTGTGAAGTCTGGTTATTTGGTGGCGCTTAAAGAAGAGATGTCCTCAAGAATGTCCTCAAGCATTGCAATCTTTTACAAGAAGAAGCTATGGAATTTAAAGATCTCTATTAAATGCAAACTATTGTGGAAAATCATTGCTTAGGTTTTGCCAGTAGGCTATGAGTTCAAGAGAAAAAATTTGCAATCAGATGTCTTATGTAGATTTTGCGGGACCGATTGTGAGGAGGTTGAAACCCTTGAACACCTTTTTCGGGATTGTCCTTTCTCCCGCTGCGTTTAGTTTGGAAGCAACTTGAGTATGAAAGCAAATCTTGGTGCTCACTAGGGGTGAGCAAAACCGGGTACCCGACCCGATACGGTTTTTAAAACCGTATCGGGTACCCGGTTTTTTTAAGGCCAAAAATTAATACCCGGATACGACCCGGTTTAATAGGGTACCCGGTTTCCGTATACCCGGTTAAACCGGGTACCCGAAAACCGTATACCCGGATCCGGTTTAATTAATAATGGTCAAAACTCAAAATTTGATTTCACAAAATTAGTTACGGCCATTACTAGAATGCCCATATAATCTAATAGGCCTATTATTACGAAACAGAACTACTTGCAAAGTTAGTTTTAAGATGCCAAAATGCAAACTTTCATCGCTTCACATAAAACTTTGACACTCACAAAGTAGTTACATACATTGCAAGTTTCACATCCAATGATTGACCCACAAAGATTCACACAAATAGTACATATCAAACCCAAAGTTTCACATACAACTTATTTTTTGTTATTTTTAATTAAACCGTGTCAAAAACCGTATACCCGGTTTTGATTTTCCCCGACCCGGACCCGATACGGTTTTTTAAAAAACCGTATCGTATACCCGGAAATTCGTATCGTGTACCCGGAAATCCGTGTAATTAAAACCGTATACCGTATCGTATCCGTATATTAAAACCGTATCGTATATTTTTGCTCAGCCCCTACTAAGCATTACCATTAAAAAAACTCAATAAAAAAACAGATTTAAATGTTACCTAAACTGAAAATACTATCGACTTAACATAAATGCAAACATATTAACTCAAGCTGAATGAGTATCCAACACAAAAGACCCACAATAGCAATTACTCAAGTGGCAAAACAGGAAATTCACACAAAATATACGACGTCAACCACAAAAGAGCGAACAACTAACACTCATTATCAGTTGATGATGGAGACTTGCTTTTTAGAAGGTGGTTGGTTTTCGGTGCATCTTTCCTAAACTACCCCTACTACGCGTTGAAAACTATACATTTTTATTAATTAATACTCTAATACATAAGTCCGGCTTATGACGGATATATCCGTCAAAAGTTTCTAACAGGCCAGTTATCTCTCATTTCTCAACTGGGTAATTAAGACAAGCTTAGAGAATCATAAATTGTTTATCTTTTCTTACTCATATGAATTTTATTTGACCCGTCACAAGTTTGTAACGTTAACGTATATGTCCGTCGTAAATGAGAATTTGTGTAATTAATAATAATAATATCTACTTTTTAGGCCGCCTATTTGTTTATATTAATTTTTTCAGAAGCTTATAATAAAATAATAACCTACGGGGGTTTGTGTTGGGTTTGGGGGTTGTGACTTAGCAACTGAAAAAAAAAAAAAAAGTTAAAAAACAAAACTTAACAATATATAGACTGTTATTTTTCAGATATTTCCAAAAAAATGGGCAATTTAATTAAGGGTATTTAACTATTTTAAATGATCTGATTTTTTTCTTTTTATAATTTGTGGAGTATTTCTTGAATAATTGTGAGTCAAGTTCATAGAAGTGAAGGTTATTTCCGGAGTTTTTTATGAGGTAATTACACTTTCCTTTTTTTCTTTGTAAAGAAATTAATGTCATTTTGTTTTTGTTAATTCTTAAATTTGTGTATAATTTGATCATTGCAACTATCATATAATAATTTATTTATGTTGATTTTTGGATATTTTGTCCCTGTTTTATTGATACTTTTGTATTTTATAGTGTGATTATACAATGCATACCCTAATTCTTTTTACAATGTATGATCTGAATACGCATAAGTGACGGTTTCGATAAATACAGATGTCGACTAGCTTAACTGGTAAAATCATTTCGAGGGTAAGTTGTATATGATCAATGCCAACTGTCCGAAACCGAGATTTTTCGCTGTTAAAAAAAATAGAGCTAAAAATCGACAGTTACCGCTGAATGCCAGGGTTCGAAACCTGTCAACATCGGCATTTTGTCGAAAGACCTAATTTGGTGCCACATTAATGATTAAAATGGATATTTTATTCGGTGGGTGTGATGGAATATTTACAGTAGAATCCGAGGAAATTGATGAGCTGAAAATGAAGGTGTTAAGGATACAAAAGAACATAAATGTGTTCACGAGTTTTATCCACCAAAAACCTCAAAAAGATAGGATTTTTGAGGAAGAGAGAGGGTTTTCATTAGAAAAGATAAAGGAGGGTAATTGATTGCTTCAGCTTTATGTACTTCACTAATTTGCTTGAGATGTAAGTATAGGGTGGTAGAGAAAAAGGGTAATGCAGGCTTTTTAATGTTAATCAATGGTTGGTTTTTTTAGTTGGAAGCTTTAGAGCGAAGATTAAGCGACAAAAGTAATAATTGGCAACTAATCTTATGATTGTAATGCTGGTGTACTCTTGTTGTTTGTTTAATTTCTTTGTTGATGATTGTTTTTATAAATGACGGGTTTGTTTTTTGGTTGTTGGGGTTGAGATTTTCGAGTTTGAAGATAAAATGATAATGCAGTAGATTAGTCATTAGCTGACAGTTTAGGTGAGGTACTTTGGAATCACAGTGAGTGGTTGTTGGAGTTTATCTCTTATGTGTTTGTTGTATGGATATTATGTACAGCTTGTGGTGTTGAATGGGGGCCATTGCTGACGAGGAGTTAAAGAGGCAAGGTACGATGGCTGAAAGAGAGGAGAAAATATTGGTTTTGGTGAGGTTGAGACCGTTGAATGAGAAGGAGATCACTAAGAACGAAGTTGCGGATTGGGAATGTATTAACAACAGCACCATCTTGTACAGAAATAGTCTTCAGGAACGGTCTGGACTCCCCACCGCCTACTCATATGGTAAGTGAAATTCAAGTATGAATGTCTTTTCATTCTGCCAGTTGTTTCTGAGGGACTCTTGTATGAGATGGTCTCATATGTGACACCAACACATATGGGGCCGTTGGCATCCTCTTATCTATTCCTCATTTAACTCTATGGTTCATGGATTAATCTCATAAATACGACTGTCTCGTATAAAGTTTTTGTTTCTTCTGTGTATATTGGAAGTTGATTCTATCACATCACATTGTCGGCCTGATTAGTTGTCATGTTTCTTAGGATGACCTACTCAGTTGTAAATGTTCTTGAACGGTTGCAGCTAATCAAAACATACCGTTCATGCTTAGGTCGTATTTTTCAGTAGTATTAATGTCTCTGTTCATACTCTCAGATGATACCGATGTCTTACATCTTTTACTGTTTGATCTCTGTGGTGTTAGACAGAGTATTTTCAGGCGAGTGCTCCTCTAAGCAGGTGTATGACGAGGGAACAAAAGAAATTGCTCTTTCTGTAGTAAGTGGCATTAATTGTAAGTACAATTTCCATCTTATTTTGCGGCCACCAGTGATTGACAATATTGTTTTCAAATTTTTAATTACGTATGTTTTCTCACCGAATCTTATTTATTCCAGCGAGCATTTTCGCTTATGGACAGACGAGCAGTGGAAAAACGTACACAATGAGTGCAATTACTGAGTATACAGTGGGAGATATTTACGACTACATACAAAGGGTAATTAACATTCTGGTATCGTAATTTTTGATATGTTAGTGAAAGACGCAGTTGCTAAATATACTTGTATTGATTTCTAGCACGAAGAGAGAGCGTTTGCTCTAAAATTCTCTGCCATGGAGATTTACAATGAAAATGTGAGGGACCTTCTCAGCAATGACACTACTCCTCTCAGGCTAATGGATGATCCTGAGGTAAAGCTATATCATCAAACACAAAGAGGAAGAAAAAATCGACACTTTTGTTCACGATTAATGAATTTGAAAAGTAGCTAATGTGCTATGTTGCATCAGAGAGGAACTATTGTGGAAAAATTGACCGAGGAGAAGCTAGATGATCGAAACCATCTAAGGAAGCTACTTTCAATTTGTGAAGGTAAATGATATGGAATACTCCGTACTTGTTTTCACTTAGGATGTAATTAAAATTTTTGATGTATGTCATTAGATTATTCATGATCATTTTCAATCACGTCATTGCAGCTCAAAGGAAGATAGGAGAGACGTCCCTGAATGAACAGAGCTCAAGATCTCATCAAATCCTAAAACTGGTAACAAATATGCTCTCCCTCTGTTGTGGAATATTTTGTCCCCCTTTCTCTTTATATATATAGAGAGAAACACTGCAACATGCATATTGATCTTCTTGTGATGATCCTCAGACAATCGAAAGTTCCGCCCGTGAGTTCATAGGCAAGGGAAACTCAAGTACCCTTTCAGCTAGTGTGGTAAGGAGTTTTTCCATTTCAAACATAAATCTGAGGCTGTTACAACGTGGACAAACAGTTCGTTGGTACTCTGTCCAGAATTACTCCTACTTAAAGTAATGTCATGCTCATTTTTTGGTCTACAGTTTTTTATTGATCTAGCCGGAAGTGAGCGTGCATCTCAGGCAAATTCAGCTGGGACACGGTTGAAGGAAGGTTGCCACATAAATCGAAGTTTGCTGACACTAGGAAATGTCATACGTAAACTAAGGTTTTTCCTGACTTTAATCTATTCCTAAATGTTGCTTTCAGT
The DNA here is from genome assembly GCA_022085475.1 of Heliosperma pusillum. NCBI lineage: Eukaryota > Viridiplantae > Streptophyta > Magnoliopsida > Caryophyllales > Caryophyllaceae > Heliosperma > Heliosperma pusillum. Next base: position 24,943 of record JAIUZE010046410.1, read on the forward strand.
TTCATAGTTACTTGCTCTGGCCTGCAGCATTTCTGGATTATTCCAGTATAAATATAATTTTTTCCTTTGACTTTGTCGTTAGTAGAGAAACACTGTTTTATAGTACTTCATCCCATTGATATTTTCCTCATTTAATTTTATTGGTCAAAGCCCAAAGGTGTCACCTTTTAACAGTTTAACTGATATTTTTACTTCAAAAATTACAATAGTTACAACTTTGCAGAATGATAACATGAAAATAGTTGTTTTGCTAGATTAAAATAACTACTTTTACATTGTAGCTTTATTTTATTCTTTACCTTTTTTTCTAAGAGGTTAATGGTCAAAATTTACCAACAGTGTCAAATGGCGACAAATGTGGGATGTAGGCAATATAATAGTTATGTTGTAGATGAAACTTTTGTGCTCTTGCTATGATGCATTGGCTTGTTGCAGCAATGGAAGACAAGGACACATCAATTATAGAGACTCTAAGCTAACTCGCATCCTGCAACCGTGCTTGGGGGGCAATGCTAGAACTACCATCATATGCACGCTGAGTCCTGCACGTACCCATGTGGAGCAGTCGAGAAACACTTTGTTATTTGCCAGCTGTGCTAAAGAGGTAAGTACAAATGCACAGGTGAACGTTGTCATGTCTGACAAAGCCTTGGTGAAACACTTGCAAAAGGAATTGGCTAGATTGGAAAGCGAGTTAAGAACGCCGGCTCCCACATCGTCATCTTGCAATTGCTCTGTCATACTCAAAAAGAAAGATCTTCAAATCGAGAAGGTATTAGTTTTCTCTACAAGCATCTTGGTGTTCTGATCACAACTCCTGCTAATTATTGATTTCTCATTTAAGTGGATTTTTGTTTTGCTCTGGTTAAGCATCACATTCTTCCGTATTTGTTCGTCATTGCTTTTTGGACTGGATGATTCTATGATAGTCAGTGCTAATATTTTCATCAGCAATAAGATGATGATGAATAGAGCTAACACTGTTTTGCTTGCTTTCGTATTAAATAAGAAACAACAGCATTGCAACGTTCACTGAGTAGTATCTGACTATCTGTAATGTTCAACTATGAAGTCGTGATTTGGTCTATGATTACCCGAGTAATTATTGCTTCTGGTTAAAAGCTAGTCACTAATATCGAATAACGATTATGAGTGATTGTGTACTATCAGTACTCTGACTACTCTCCAGGATCATTTTGAGAAGTTTTATCTCCGTTCGTCACTGCTTTGCTTAGGGAGTACATTATGAAACTGCTCAACGTGTATTTCTTGTGTACAGATGGAAAAGGAGATCCGAGTGCTGAGTAAACAACGAAATCTAGCTCAATCTCGAGTTGAGGATTTGTTGCAAATAATTGGGAATGATCAACCACTTGCAAAAGAGGTATAACGAAAGCCCTTTTTTGTAACTGTCAGTAGTACTAATGGGGGAGGCACGGAGAGTCAACAGTCGAAAAACACTTGGATAGTTAAACCAGACATCTAATGTGGCGTAGAAGCAGTCTGAGAGTGTGGGGGCTGACAATCTCGTCTAATTGTGATACAGCTGTTCAGGCTACAAGTCATGTTAGAGACACCTTCTGGCGTCACCGTGGCGAGACTGCTGTAGTTCAGTTGCCAACTTCCCCTGGAAATTTGTTTAAGTTATAGACCAAATTTTATCCCTAACAGAATAATTGCACCCTAACAAAAAATTGTAACAGCAGCAAAATGCATAGCTAACCGTGGTAAAAGTTTTGCTGGTGGATCAATGCTTAGAACATGAGTCCTATCTTGCACATCGTAAAACTTCTATTTCACGATTGATATCACACAAAAAGGTTGGCTAAAAGGAGTAGTAGGCAACTTTTAACTTATATGAAACCTGCAACATGGAAACCCGACCGCTTCCATTTTATGTATGTTGAGCGTAACATTATGAACTCTGATTAGCTATGTACTCACGCGTAGTGGTCAACTCCAAAATTCACATTTTCTTGTTGAGCATGGTTAAATTTGTAAACTAAACCATCCTTCTATAAATGAATTAACATTATATAGTAGATATTCAAAACGACAAGAAACCAATAAATGCTACTTCAGTTATTGAGTCGTCATCTTGCTGAATTCAGGAACGAAGTAAATATCCTCCCCTGTGGAAAGCACAGGATAAATGGGAAGATGAAGATTCAACGTTGCAGTCAAGTGTAAACGGTCACTACTATACAAATGGTGTCCAAAATGGAGATGAGGTTGATGACTTTGAGTCTGATGATCAGTGTAAAGAAGTCCAATGTATAGAAACCGAAGAATATGGAGCTAACCGGAGGCTCCACTCACATCCGTCACCATATGTGTTTAGAAACGGGCACATAGCTAATCATGGCAGCACAGGAGCGAACAGTCATCAAAATGGTTTCTCAAATGGTAACTTGGGACAAAGAATCCAGGATGTGCAGAGGTCCATTGATACCCTTGTCAACGACCCTGACAATCCCTCCTCATGGGACGATGCATCAAGTTCCAGGACCCAACTGTTCACTGGAATGTCTAGGGCAGATCACAGGAATGGTGTTTCTGTAAAGGAAGAGTTTTCTGAGAGAACTCCTCCTAATGAAGTTGAGACCGCCTTTACAGGCAGGCCAGACGGGTTTAGACCATTTCCTTCGTTGGATTATGGTGTCGATGCTGGAAAGCTGTCTCGCAATGGTTCTCAATCATCTACTGAGACTAATTTTGTTGATGATTTAAGATCACAGAGCAGTAAGAATATGAATGATGTGGAGATTCCTAGTGTTCATACTTTTGTTGCCGGCCTCAACAGTGCTAAGCTTCAGTATGAGAAGCAACTTGGAGATGGTCAGGTTAGTGGAGAATTGTTGGAACTTTAAAGCTACAAAATATATCCTGAAAAAACTGTCACGACTCACGAGTATTTATGAACATAGTATATGTCAGATTCTTGTATGAGAGGGTCTTAAAATAATTTACTGCTAGTTAACTCCTTAAAAATTTGAATTTTTAATTAACACTTCTAATACCGTCAGTATCCCTTTTAACAGTAACCATTTTATAATGTTAGTGAACATTTCATCTTAGTACCTTGGCGGTTATCCTCTTTATTTAGTTAACAATAATATCATCTGCGATTACCATGCAACTTGTAGTGATTTCATTGAATGATTTTTGATAAATTACTGCTTCATAAATTGAGACCGACCATCGTCTAATAATTTGCCAGGTGTCTGATGAGTTGAGAAAGACCCTGAGAGATGCGGGACTGGATTCAATGACTGATAGTTATACTGCCTTGGACTGGAGTCTACAATTTGAAAAACTTCAAAAAGCAATTATCGAGCTTTGGCAAACTTGCAACGTTCCTCTGGTTCACAGAACTTATTTCTTTCTTCTCTTTAATGGTGACGCTAATGATTCCATTTACTTAGAGGTGGAGCTAAGGAGGCTAACTTTCCTCAAGGATACATTTTCTCAGGGTAAACACTCTACAGATGGTGGACGTCCTCAAACATTGGCTTCCAGGTTCCTTTCTTTCTTTCCTCCTTTTTAGGTTATTGGCTTATTGTCATCGCTCTCTATAACGAATGGAAATTCTATGACCCCCATTTTTTGTCATCTCTTTTTTCATTGTTGTAAAATTTAAGCTTTCGGTGGTGGATATGATGCTTTATTAGTCAGTGGACTTCTATCCAAATAAAAACCGTAAATGATATCGTCGTTACGTGTAACTTTGTAAGGTGTTCCTCATCTACGTTCCCTAGCCAAATTATATGTATTGTAGAGGCACAGATTTTCCCGTAATAGAAGTCAGTTTTGTTATTAGTGTTATATACCAAGAAATTTCCCAGGGAGAGGGAAGACCGAGACGGTATCTCCTGTGAGGTGTTGAGCTGGAATATGTTGCTAAATATGCTACATTTTTTTTGTTGCTAAGGGAGTCACAAGAGCAGTTTTGGTGTATCACGGGCATCAATCCAGGTCATAAGTACCACAACTCAATGATTTTAGATTTTTACCAGCTCGCTTAACTGACATATGCTCAACTATGTTTTATGTAGTAACTGCGTAATTTCAGAATCTGGTGCCTTCTTATTCACCTGTCCTTATGTTTCAATGAGCCTAGTAGACGATTTCATATGCGAGAGTGAGACCAACCAAATACTTATGTGTGATTGGTTAGTAGGTTAGACTCACGTGCAAGGCTGTCTCGTATAAATTTTTGGGTAAATCTGCAACAATTGTCCTGCCCAATGTCAAACCAACACATTACTAATCAAAAATATCTATTTTGTGGTCGAACAGCGAAAAAGCCATTAGAAGAGAAAGGGAGACACTAAGCAAGTTGGTCAACAAAAGATTCTCAGAGGAGGATCGGAAGAGACTCTACCAGAACTGGGGAATCCGAGTGGACTCGAAACGCAGGCGACACCAGCTAGTGTCTCAGTTGTGGACAAAGATGGACGACTCTAGCCATATCGTGGAGAGTGCAGCAATTGTTGCTAAGTTAGTCAAGTTCTCAGACCAGGGACGAGCCATCAAAGGAATGTTTGGGCTTAGCTTCTCACCTCCAACCACGAGAAGGCGATCATATGGGTGGATAAACTCCAGGACATCTCTGATATGATATGTTCAGCCTGTAGAAGTTTATATATAGTTTTAAGCTAACCACAGTTAATGTTCGGTTTAATTAAGGTACGGATTTGTCTATTCTAGTGTATCCATGTTGTAGTTGTGAGTTTGAGACCCTGAATTGATATGTGGTTATGAAGGGGAAAGGGACGGTTTCTTAGTGTCCTCGTTACACGTTAGGATATAGTGTTCGTAGTCTTGTTATTGTGTGTTTGGTGCTCGTGTTTCTTAGATCTGATGTAATGCACATTTTTCTGGAAAATTTTCATCTGAGATAGCTTCGTGATAATATTATCATGAGACTATTTCAAATAGTGATGTGATTACAACTTACAAGGCCTTTAGGCTATAGATGTTGTCAATATGCCCCGACCTAACAATGACTCGAGCTGAAGTGTAACCAACATAAACTCACGCTTGACCACACAACTCGAATCTAATATGACCCGACCTTTTTCTATCCAACCCATAACTGACCGGAGTGACTAAGTAATTGGTAACCAAGAAACATAAGTTGAATTCATAGGGAAGTTGACTAAGTAATTGGTAACCAAGTTGGTACTTTAACTAATCACTCTAATGATATCAGCGATAACTAAGATGGGGGAAATGTCAATGACTTAAAAAAATAGGATATTTTATCGCAATGACATTGTCGTTATTATTGCTTATTCTATCTATTTGGATTTGGATTTGTAGGATATTTTTTATAGAAGTATATTTAAATGAAGAATTATCGTTACTTTTCAATTTTAATGCTTGTATCCTTTTGTTTTTTTATAAATATATTGCTCGGGTTTGTCATTGAAATCTTATGTCATTTTCCATATTAATTTCTTGCATTTGATTTCTAATTTTCTACAATATTTTGTATGAAAATAGTTTTGATTTAGTCTACTATATCCATTTTGTATATAGACCTCATAAACAGGATTTAAGTCATGTTCAGTTCAGGTTCATTAAGTGTATGTTTGACCTAGTTTTCAAAGTGTTTTTGTACTCAAGAACACTTTTTGGCCAAACTCTATCATAATTTAAAAGCTCAAAAAAACCTCTCCAAAGCTAAAAATCCTCTTTCTGCCTATAAAAATAGAAGTACCAAATTGGTGCTTCTAGTTTTTGAAAACTACTTTATAGTTAAGCCAAAAATTAGAAACTTTCTTTAAAAAAATTTAGGTCAAACATGTTCTAAATTCAGTTCAGTTCAGCTCTATTAAGTTCAATTCAGTTTAGTTCAAACCACTTTTTATTTCAACATTATTAAAATTACTATTCGTATTCTTATCATTGTTATTATTATGTTAATTTATTTAATATTGTTATTATTATAATATTTATATTTTTAAAAAGTTATTTATTACTTTTATATTACTATTATAATTATTCTTTATATTATTATATTTATGTTTAATATATTTATTTATTCTTATATTATTACGATTAATGGATATATTAGTATTATTAATATTATATTATTATATTATACTTTATATTTTATTGATATATTCATTATTATGAATATTATTAGAAAAATATTTATTATTATTATTATTATTATTAATTATTATTATTAATACCATTATAATTATTATAATGTATTAATATATTATTATTTGGCCTATTATTATTAATAATAATTATATTTACTTTATTACTATTTAAATTATTTATATATTTTTAGTTACCATTGTTAATATATTTATTACTATATTATATTGTTATTAATAATGTTATCATTTATATTTATATTTTATTATTATAATATTTATTCTTATATTAATGTTTTATTTTATTATATATCTGACTATATTATTATTAAACATTATTAATATAATATTATTATTATTAATGATTAATATTATTATAATATCAATTAATATTATTATTATTATAAATTATATTTTATTTTATTGTTTATATTATTATATTATACTTATCATATTTATTATTTAGTTACTTAATTTTATATATTTATTACTATAATTAATAATGTTATCATTCATATAAATATTTTTTTATTATTATTATAATATTTTTTATATATCTTATTATAATTATATTAATATAATATTATTATTACTAATGATAATAATAATATTATTATTATCTTTTTATTATTTTAATTCAGCTTCATTAAGTTCAGTTCAGTTCAGACAAATTCAGTCCGAAAGAACAAAGCCTTAGAACGAGGTATGTTTTCTTTTACTAGAATAAGGTATGTTGGACGGGCATAATTGTCGCATGAACGATGAGTGAAAGTAAAAGCAAGTGGATTGTCAAGACCATAATGAAAACTCGTAACTTCCTAAATTGTATAATCAATTTTTTTTGCAAAAGTGCACATTTAGTAAACAAAGTCTGAGTGATCAAACAAGAGAAATATAGTAAATTCAAATAAATAATTAGACAGAGTATTGCCATAATTATAAATTTCTCATTTGGTAATGTAGACCTCTAGTTATTATAAAGCCAATAAATTCGGGTGGTAGATGGATTACGAGTAATATTTCTTCATCCAACCCATCATCCATCTGCCATCCGTTTCATTCATCATCCATCTATTATCCATTAAAGTCGGGTTTTCATCTGTTTGTTAGGACGGGGTTGAAATCGGATTTTGATCTGATGCAGATTAAATTGACATTCCCATTAAGTTGGTATTAAAACTCAATAATACCCGTTGATGTCATATCATTGTCCATTTTATATGCATTGACATGATTTGGAAATCACAAATATAGAAACTCAAATCCAAATTACGTGTGTTTTATAGTCTAACCGTTATTCATCTACCAACAATAATTTGTTGGTGGGATTTCACCAAAATTGGGCAGATAAGAAAACATTTGCAAACTTTACTCACTTTGCCTAATAAATGTATAAAACCTTCATTATAGTAACATACGTTGGAGTTCAATTGGGTTTTAATAGACCAAGTCAATTGTTGCACATTTGTTATATTGTTTGGTTTTATGGGTTAGAAATTTCTTAGGATTTATGCCGTATTCTTTCTCCTAAATATGTGGGCCCATAACAACCAAGTCACAAAAAATAGAGGTAATAATTAATTTAAATCACTAAAATGAAGTCAAACTACAATAGTTAGAACTAGTCTTCTTCTTCTCCTCATTAGTAGGCTATATATACTCGTTATATATCAACTTCCTTGATAAAATTAGACGGTTTTAGTTATTAACTCACTCTTATTTGAGAAATATACATTATTAACGAAGCGAAATTCCCGCCATTCGCTCTCATTTCTCGCGTATTCGTATGGTTAAGGAAGCCGGGTTGATGGAGGATGAAGAGTGGGGCTCCGGAAGAAGGGTTTGGAAGTACTTAAAGAACATAATCATGTTCATCGCCCCGATGGGCATGCTCGTGTGGATAACCTGTCATGGATACAGACTAACGGTAATGACGAGATACACAGCGATGAAGAGTTCTCAGGGAAACTATATAGCGATTCTATTCGGGGTTGTCACGGTGGTCTTTGGTTTGATCTATTTCGTCGTTGGTCTAACCATAATAGCCGAGCGAACTTTGGATTTTTTTGCTCGGTTGCAGAAAGGTGACTCGGGAAATAAAGGTAGCTCTTTGAACCAAAAACCTTATTTGAGCGGTCGACTTGTAACTATCTACCTGAAAATGACTAAACCCGAACCCAAAATGCGCTGATGACAGTGCGCCTAAAATGACCCCAATTCGTAATGGTATGACTAGAACCCAACCGACAAAAAACATGTTTACGGGTTTAGTATAGTGCATAGGAGATAAATCATTTGAAATTTTGAATAACATACCTCTGTTGCTTCTTAGTTGTCTAACCTTGTGTAATTGTGAGCAGAAAAGGAGAGATCAACAAACTGTCAGGTCTTCGTACACAGTTTTGCTATCACGGTGTCAATGTTGATGCTTACATGGACAATATACTACGGATACAAGCTAGCAGCCGAAGCACAAGAGGTTGTGATTTACAACCGTTTGGCATTCTTCATAGGAGTCATTAGCATGGCATTTGGCTTCGTATACTTCATAATCGGGTTGGGTATAGTTGCAGAGTCTACACTACATCTCTCAGGAAGGTTGCATCAGGTGGCTGATGAAAACGATGCTCTGTTAGACAGTACTGAAATGAATCTTGAAGTGTAAGTAGTTATTTGCCTATAGAGCTTAGTTCGATCCGTAAGAAGCACATAAACATATGGCAGACGTTTCGAATAATCTGATTTTGTGAGTGGAGCTGGCAATATTGTGTACTGCTAGACAGTTCATAGACATAGAGTCATAGATATACAACATTTTAATATGTTTCAGGCGGTACAATCCGCTTGTAATTTGTAAATGTGTAGACGGCTTAGAAAGTAAAACATGAAGAAATCACAGTTCAAATGAGCTCTAGACATCTTGTAAACATGTACTCCATACTAGAGAGTACCACGGTTGCATGGGGAGGGATTTTGGTCAGCCGATCCTTGAAAAGAATCGTTGGTGATACATACAGTTTGTTAGCAAGCTAGTATATCAGCTTGCTTTATACTGAACCGAGTTTAGTTTTACCAATCGAACCCATTCCCTGAACCGAATCGAACACCAAACCATGCAACATTGGTAGAGACTAAAGATGCCGAAGATGCCATGACAGCCTGGCTTCTTATTTGATGTACAAATGTATACTACAAGTCATAGTGTTCGAGAAACATGATGAAGCTTACATACTAGTCCTATGAATATCCATCGTCGAATATCCATCTTCTCCGACTTAGATATACGAAACCAGATACTAAAGATATAATAAGGTCATCAAAACCTGCCAAGGGGATAGATAACTGGCTTCAACACATAAACTTTCTGCTAAATACAAGCAAACTACCATTTATACTGATTCGTTCCTATCCATGCAATATAAACAAATGAGATGCTGAAACAAATTACTGATCGAGGACTGCAAAGACAAACTTTATCTAGAACCTGAAACTACATTGGGGGTCAGGAAGCCTCACTCATACCATAGTGATGTGAAACAACAAACTGTATTCTTCAACAACTTCGACTGCATCATTCACCAAGCAGTTAGGGCTTCGTAAAATGTAGCTTCGCGGACTCATCCAGCAGTAAAGATCACACACCGCACTAAAAGCAACTCGTCTCACATATCGAAAACCCTAGTTCCTTAATCAGATAAACTCCACCTCCTATACTATCCTATCTCCTCTTTCCCATAACAATGTATGAACCCAACTACAACCCACAATGTAATACTCCGTATATAGGAAACTTAACATTTATAATGATGATTAATTGATTATACCAACACCTCAACAGAAATGAAATTTGGATCAACCCAATATCCAAATTTGAATCTTTATAACAAGTACTCCATCTGTCAGTCAAATGTTTAGTTTTTTATTCTGTGACTGGTATTTTTGATCGAACGTAAATAAATGATTGGAACGGAGGAAATAGCTCCTTATTACAACAACTATGAGATACGATTCCACACCCGTAAAAACATCACTTGAATAAAAAACAAAAGTAATTGAAAATCAAAGATTTAAACTTTAGATAAGTTTGAAAGGAAGAGGCCAAGGAGTGAAACTGGGGACCTCAACCTTGTCTTTAATCCTCTGAATCATCTCCTTTTTCTTTGGTCTAGAATTACCAAAACACCCTTTGAATCTCTTCCCTCTTTTGGTCCTCTTGTCTCCTCTTCCACACGACATTGCATCTGATAGATATTATTGATGATTGTGTTGATAAGGGTAAAATGGGCATTTTGAATTTCTGGGTTAATAGCATTCTCCTTGCAGTTGAGCTACACCACTATGCTTTTTCTGTTTCTGGCTTCTTATTTCTTTACTGTAATAATAACATAACCAGTTCTAGTTCATAGAGAAACCTAAGGTTTTTGAATCGATAAAGGATTTAACAAATGAATTTCACACTGTTTATTTTTCCCAACTGCTAAAGATCGTCAACACTTTACTAATTATCGTACTACAAAACTTTGACCGCGTATAATTCATGATCATGAATTCGGAATGCCACGAATCTTTATTTCAAATTGATCGTCATTCCGAGATCTTGAAGAAAAATAATTTGTTACTTTATAAACTTGTTGCAAAAGTATTGTCGATTAGACATTTTTAACCAAATAAATTTTGATTAAGTTTATCTCACGGCTACGAATTCATAAAGTAACGATTTTTTCTTCCAAATTGAGCGTCTTTACGAGTTGTTTAGTTTGTATAAAAGATTTGTTGTTTTTAGAGCTCGTAGCCAAGAATTATAGACGGTAAAAAAATTTCAACTCAAAAAGAGGGTTACCATCCTGACAAGCAGAATAAAAGCTTCCTTCGTGTAGAATCAAACAGGACAAACTTGACAAGCATTTATTCTGTAGGAGCCTAATGATACAAGTAGCAGCAGAGTTTAAGATGTTTTCTCGGCAATAATGTAACATAAAACAATTGACAAAAAAATCTCAGGCACGCTAAATCTAACAATATAAACCAGGATTTCTCTGCCCTTCACCTGGGGAAGGGATTTCCGAAGAAGATAGCAAGAACAAAAGACATTTGATTGCACAATTACAAGATCGCTGAGCAGTGGTTAACTGTACTTAATCAGCTCTTGACTGTCCAGCGCGAGAAGACAAGATGATTCCAACAATGAGACCGTAGAGCGCAAGGGCTTCAGCAAAAATGAGGATAAGGATCATCCCGACGAAAAGTTTTGGCTGTTGTGCATTGGCTCTGCCATTAACAAGAGATGAAAATTAGCTTTTGATCTTGTCACAGATCATCACATGGTAACACACTGCCAAGGTTGTATACATCTAAATATATCTTCACCAATCACCATTGAGGTACTAGACCACTTGAGTAGTGTTGTTATGCAACAATGCCCAAGTTCACATTCAAAATGAAGTTAATACGCAACAATGAGCACGCTCACATTCAAAATAGCTCAAAAAGAATAACACATCACATAATCAATATTTTCACACCCAAAAAGAAATCCAAGCAACCAATGTTACCCTACTCTTGATTCTTGACTCATCTAATACCACCAGCGAATTTTTGTTTCACGTTAGTTATACAGCTATTAATGTTTCAAATCAGTAGACATGGCTTGATTACAAAAGCATTAACTTAACCAATTTTCAAATGCATATCAGAGTCATTAAGCACTTTAGAAGAAGGAAACAGTGAGATGATGTTCCTACAAAAGGATCGGGTAGCCGGGTTAACATAGCACAATAGCCAACAGCCCAATACCAGAATAAACAAACCCTTCAGCAAAAAGGGAGCCAAACTGCCAAAGGACAGATGGTGCAAGACATGACGTTCATCTATTTTTTTGGATCATCTTGACTTTTGTGGTAAAATTTTCAGCTGAAACTATAAGTTTCACCACAAATAGTTATTTTCAAATATCATTGCGTATAGTGAAAAAATAGCGGTCTAAGTTGACAAGGTTTTACCACATAATTCGAATGAGGGATGAAGACAGTATGAAGTTATGACGATATGTAAGCATACATCGGTGACGAGGATGAACAAGTTACTTCATTAGGTCTAGATGATACAAAACCAAAAGAATAAATCAACAGATCATATTAAAACATTATTTGGGCAGCCCCTGTAAGAAACTGTTCAGATAAAGGAGGTTATTTTCCCTTCAAATCTTCCCTTTGTTGGAGGGGGAGTAATTTGTCTTGTGGGAGAGACATGGAGGGATCCATTCACCATCCACCTCCATTTTGCTAACCAAACAAAAGATTTCTTATCCCTCGTAAACCCTCCCCCCTCTTTCCCTCCAAATCCCTTCATCCAAACACACCTTAACTCAGAAGACTCGGAACATGATCCGAATGAAGTGATGATGAAAATCAAAGAAATACCACAAAAATCATTTGAGGTGATTTCAACGTAAGCAGGTAGTACGTCGTACCCGCTACAATAATCCTAGGTTTAGTATGCCGAAGGCTCCAGCCTAAGGCAGGGTACGGGGACTTGATGAGCACAAGGAGACCTTAGGTTTGGGAGGACAGAACAAGGCAAGAATCAAACAGCTCCAAGAATGTGAAAAAATGAAAAGAATCCGACACAGCAAGAAAATTAAAAAAGGGGAGCACGAAAGAATGCCAGTAATAAACGACCGGCCCATACCGGCTACTTGTTTCATAGCTTAAATTTCAGAGGTGGATCTACTCTAGAAACAAAAGTAGCCACAATAATACTGGCCTGATTCCAGAATCCCCACGCATGGTGGATTCACAATCCACTACCTTGATCCACTAGGCTACAGTTGACAACCCAGAGTCTACTTACTAGTAACCCATAGTAAAACATTACGTAGAGAAGTCATAACAACCAACTGCTGTTTGCAAAAAATGAACCTTTAAATGTGCTTCAACCGTCATGAATATATATTCAAATTTTATGCTTCGAAAGGTAAAACATGATCAATATGATGCATAAATCAGTCAATCGATCTAGCAAAACAAGTCAACCCCACGATGAAACCCCGACAACAAATCCAAATACATCAAACTCACACCTTTTCACCTCATACCAAGAAAAATATCAGAACTAGCAGCATAAAAATCAAATGCACCAAAACATCACAGAAATAATGGTCCAAAATTTACACACAGCATGCAAACCAAAAATAATTTAAAACCAATAATTCAAAGATTAATCATCATAAGTAAATAACCCAAATCAACGCCAATGTAAAACCAACAAAGGATCAAAGTGCAGGGTCACAGGAGAATGAAAACAAAAGACAAAGGGCGGGAAAAACAAAACATTACCTAACACCAGCATCACCGACAACACCAATAGCCATACCAGCAGCCAACCCAGAAAGACCACAAGCAATACCAGACGAAAGGTGAGCATATCCATCAAAGAGGTAGTATGATTTAGCCTTGGGATTAATTCCAGTAGAAATGATGACAGCAATAATAAGTCCGTAAATACCCAAAACTCCAGCCATAACAACTGGCACTATCGACTTCATCACTAATTCAGGTCTCATTACTCCCATTGATGCTACTCCCACACCACTCTTTGCTGTTCCATATGCTGCTCCCATACCTTCCAAATATCATTTCAACAAAACAACACATACCCAAATATTATATACGTGTTCGTAATTTAATTTTCTTTCCATCTGACTTTTTACCTTCTTCCAAACATGGATTTGCCTTTTCAAGATCTCTAACACACAATTTAACGATCCTTTTTAGCTTCATATCATAATTTTGCATATATATCTTAACATATTCAAACTTTACAGTGAAATTAAAGTAAAGATCGGAACTTTATCGATCCTTTGATGGATAAAAAAACCTCATTTATTACTACCAAAGTGAGTGTATTAAACTTAACGTAAGCAAGACGGGCATTATCCGTATTAAGCATAACACGGGTCAAATACTACCTGGTAATAAAAACATAAATTTTGGTATTTTGTAGGCAACAAGTGCGGAGCTTAAGACGGATAATGCCCGTTAGCGGGCTTACACACTGATGACGGAACGATCAAAATAACTTTAACGTGAATTATAATAATAAAGATTGAAACTTGACATTATGATCATGGTTGAAAACTTATAGTCAAACTATCTATAACAATCAAACAAATTAAGAGTGAAATCACAATCAATACCAAAATAAAGCATTTTTTATGAAGAATTATATTCAAAATTGAATCTTTACAAAAAAAAACTCAAATCAAAACCCTTACAGGAGAAGATGAGGGCGGCGGCAGCACCCAAGAAGCCGAAAAACGGCGCCGTTTCATCACCATTGAAGACGGAAGACATGGTTAGAGGAGTATGAATGAATGATCAGAAGGTGTTTGATGAAATGCGTGATTGGATCTGAGAATTGAGGAGATGGAAATGAGATATGAGAGGTGATGAACAAGACAAATGTGTTGATTATATTTCCTGCCAATTATTTCATTTTATTTTATTTTGTATGTGGACCTTATTTCGGTTTACCCTTTCTCCTCAATCCTCATGATTGATTAAATATTTAATAAATATATATAAATGTTACCGATTTATTACTCCCTATTAGTTTTATTTATATATTTGGTTTTGTTTTATCAAATGTGTTTTTTCCATTTTTGTTTGGGTTCGGGAAGTTTCGAAGATTTTGTTGTTTGGGATGTGGAAAGTTTCACATTTTAGTACTAAAATAGTGGCGGTAGTTATTGTTTAAGACAGACGCTACGTTTTAAGTTTAAGATGTGTCAAATAATACCATATATTGGTAATATAGATAAAAAATTCTATATTTTCAAGCCAATAACATAGATGATTATTTGTAGTACATGTCTTATATAAAAAGTTGTGAAATAGCGGATACTACCAGCCTATTACCAATCAATTGGTCTTGCTTCAGACGGACCATTTTGGTCTGAAGCAATAAGACGGGATTTTGTAACCACTTTACAGTTAGGTGTAACCACTATTGAAAACAAGTTGATATAAGCTGTGGTTACATTTTATCAAAAAGTGGCAACATAATCCCGTCTTATTTTTCAGACGGAATTAGTCCGTCTGAAATAGGAATTTGTGATTACCAATATGTGGTGGTCTAATTAATGAATTTTTTTTATAAAAGTTTAAGAGCATAATTAGGCTGTACATCTATGTAGAATAATATTTTATTTATTATTAGATAATTTATTAATTTACTAAAGTTATAAAATTATTAATTAACCTTCGGTTAAATTTGATTAATTATTTCACTCCTTGCATACTTTAGGTTATAATTAGGGTAATATTTTCATGTAGCTTCATTACGAAAAGTTTCTTCCTAAATTAAAATAAATAAATATTTTTTTCCTTCTATTTATCATATTATGGATTATTTTATAACTAAAATAAGTTATACTAATGCTTATTAGATCTTTCGTTAGGTTAAAAATACATAATTGTATTTAATTTTCATTTTTAAGGTCTTCAATCGTAATTTTACTAGTGTCAAATACTTATATTATTAATACATTTTTGGAGGACCTTAGTTTATGACGGTTAAGAGGCAATGTCGATGAATGATGATTATTGGCCGGCCAGAGGAGTTGTTTGACTATGATCAACAATGTCGAAGAATGAGGACTATCTTCATTCTTACTTGCATCCCGAGGATGACCATTGAGTTGGGCGTGTTGTGAACTGGAACCTGCGAGGACTCCCAAATAAATAAACTCGTAGAGACTCTTACGTTGTTGAGCATGCACGGAAAAACATGGAATTGATAAGCCTCGTAGTGATCGTCTAGTATTGAGACGTCTCTGGAGCTCTGCCTCCCACTACCCCTTCCACCGTCACTCCTTCCACATTCGCACCGACTCTGGGCAACTTTTCCACAACAATCTTTGCCCTTTTTGTGATAAACTACATACATTATCGATGACTGGAACAACTTCTATTATTTTGATTTTTACCTCCGAGGTTGAGAGATTACCTCGAAATAGGATTTGATCCTTGTGGCGACTGTCATTGCGGTTTTCAAGTTATATCTCATGTTGTATCGAGTGATCAGATCACTTTATCATGGGGTTTGAGGGCCAACTCAACCATATTAATAAGGGCTTCTAATAGTCTCTCACTAGGGTTCATTTTATTTGACGCACCTATGTTCATTCGGTTCATTAATTTTAGGCTCCAAAATCGTTGCTTTGATGGTACCACTTTGTAACAACCCCATTTATCCAGGAGCCTTAACTAAACAATTCCCGAGGTAGTATATATCAAATCAACCAATCGAAAGAGTACTTTAATAAATTATTACATAATGAATAAATCGTCTTACAACTTACAAACCATTTTCTAAACTATTACAGCGGAAGACTTAAAGTTTAAAACTCAAATACTAATCAAAACTAAATGGTATCATTATTACAAAACTCATCTTGTAGCATAGCTCATCCCGTACAAGCTTCATCCAAGTAACAATCAACCACTTAATTAACCATTTGAACGGAAATAACACAAAATACACAAACAGGTCAACTAAAGGTTGAATGGGAAATATCTCACGCATCATACAAAATCATATAATCGATACGCATCAGCAACAGTCGTTAACAAACAATGTAAGTCATTCATGATTTCACGTCAATACGTGACACACCACAAACAAGCACAAATCTCTCAGTCACCACTGTGCTTAGCACAATTCTCCCAGTCAGCGTGCCCAATTTACACATGTACAAATTTCCCAGTCACTGTATCATTACATTCACTACCAGAAACGCACAATCTCCCAGTCACCGTGTAGATCACATTTGCAACACATGCCATCACAACAATATTCATATCATACAATCACAATCATATTCACATGACAACCCTTCATCTCGATATGCATATCAGATCAAATATAACAATTATACACATTTATTATAAGCGAAGTTAAAATAAGGGAAAGTAAGATACTCCCTAGCTTTTCGCAAATCCGAATGCACAAGCAATTTAATAACGATCCTCAACAAATCCGTCACCTACAACAATTATTACATACAAAATATACAAAATTAGCAACTATTCTATTCAAATAATTACAAGTACCACCATTCCCCAATTCTAAGCCTAGGGTTAATCTCTAATCAATCTAGGATGATAATTAAGGTAGTTACTAACTAGATTAATGACAAATAAATTAGATTAGGGACCTTACAATAGCAAAGATTCAATCTTGGCTTGCTCGAAGGAAATTCCCAATTCAATTGTTATTATTCCTCTCAATCTAGGGTTTTTATGCTAGTAGTAATTCTTGTGATAATAGAACCTAAAAAGATTTAGAGTTTGATGGTAGGTGGGTATATACAGTAATAGGTGTAACTAGACGGGTTTAGGAAAAGTTAAAAATAAGATTATAAGTATATACGAATTTGAACTAATCTCGTGCTGAACAAACGGAACTGTCTCAACTGAGACAAGGGGTGTCTCGACCGAGACATGCCTGTCTCGACCGAGACAGCTCGACTTCGCAAAAGTTAACTCGATCGACAGATATTGAGCGTCAATCGAAACCCCTTTGTCGATCGACAACACCCTCCTAGCCATCACAAAGAAGTCAATAGACAAAACACATCGACATGGGAACTCGAGACCAACACGAGCCATGTCTCGACCGATATGACAAGCATCTCGACCGAGAACACCCTCATCTCGATTGAGATAGATTGAGCTGACCCTCAAATCGACACCCAAGCTAGACCATCAGACATCTCGATCTAACATGCCACCAAATTCGCGAATCAAATCGACGTTTATTACAGATTTAGTGTTTAATTTGATGTGTTTGACATAATAATGAAGTACCTAAACCAAATGACGATTAAAAAGTAAATTTAATGGGAAAAAATGAAGCAATGCGATTAAGTAACTAAACCTAGTTCAAATCGTCTCGACCCGGTACATGAATTGATGCGAAATGACCCAGCCCAATAACGAGTCGACCCGAAAGGATAGGCGGACCCGGTATAACCCGAATGCGATATAATTTGACCCGTCCCGACCAAAATCACACCCAACCCGATTTATCCGATTGCCGCCTCTACTTGCAAACGAATCACACCTTTTTCATCTCTTTTAGACTCATATTCACAGGCGGCAAGCCTCAGCCCAATGGCTTATATCTGTTGTGGCTGTCAAGTTAGCCCAAAGGCTCATCATCCCTAAAATCAATTCTGGTGAGTTTCCTCCTTTCAGACTTTGATTCCCATCAACAGTTTTCTTTACTTATTTGCGTGTTTAGTATATTTCACTGTAATAAGCACACGCTCTTTGTCTCTCCTTATTAAATCAGGATGCTATGATAATGTTCTTGCACTTGTAGTCCCTTCGAAACCCCAATGAACTTTGCTTATGAATTTGGTATATTTAAAACTGAATTATTGGGATTGATTGTTGTTAAAAATGGGTTTGTTGGACTAATTAGTCAAATAAGAGCATAAATTGAGAGTGGTTATACCTATCAAACAAGTGATAGAATTATACTCTCACCGTCGTAAATTCATAATTATTTGTTTACCGCTGATTAAAATAGTCCAAAAGGAAATAAAATGAGTAAACAAATGATCGAGACAAAGTGAGTAACCTCAATGAAGACGGATAATTTCCGTCACTTCAAAAAGACCACCCACAAGATACAAGTGAGAGGGCAAGTAGGAGATCAAGGAGGGAGGGGCTGTGAGTCTGTGACTTGTGAGAGGTCTTTTTGAAAAGACGGTCACAAGCGAGACTTATCCTATTAAATAGAGAAAAAAAAGGTGTATTTGGTAGATTTTCTTTGGGTTTCTACTTAAATTACTGCTGTAAGGAGCTTTCTTTGGTTTTGTTTATTTAACAATGTATTATGAGGTTGGATAATTAGAAACTCCGAAATGGAACGCAGCTGGTTTTGCATCAGTATTGTATACCCTTGTGTTGTTGCTGTTGATAGTTCATCACGATTAGCATTGTCGATAAACACCTGGATCTAATTAAATTCTTGCTAGCGCTGTTAGACCAAGCCTCTTAGCCAGGTCATCGGTGTGGACGTGTGGAGTGCATTTAATGCTTCCTTTGAATTTAGAACATATTACTCTATACTTGATTATTTTGCGAAAGCCATGTAACACTGTTAGTCGGTGTGGATTATGCTTATCAGAATCGAGAATTTGATACTTCTATGATGAAAGCTACCAAGTATTCTACGCCTCTTCTCGTACAATGCTGTTGATCTGGGAAATGTAATTGATTGGAGTGTTCCATAAGTTTGATAACTTGATCTTCATCCATGTTTATTCTTGTTGGGTGCTGACTGTAAGAATTATTGTAATAATTCTCTATTATGTGGACCTAATTACTAATATCAGTCATCTTAATTAAATAATGGTTAAATATATTGTTTCGGGTTTTTAATAGGAGTCCTAGTTTAAGTGGATTACGGTTAATGTTTACAGGCCATTAACATCAGGCCCACTTATTCTATTAAGCCCCTCATGCCACCTCTCTATATAAGCACACCTGTTTGTGCTTTAACCTAATTTATTCATATTAAGAAACACACATAAAGAAAGTGAATTAGAGAATAAGGAAGGCAGGAGAAGGCAAAACAATAAGGGTTTATTCTTTTATCTTTCTCAAGTAATTATATTATCAGATCTAATGGCTACATCACGTAAGTACCTTTCAGTAATTATTGCTTTAATCAAGATCCTATAATTTATGTTTACATGTGGTATCAGAGCAGGATTGTGATTATAGTTGTAATTCTGATTAATGTTCTAATTATGTTTTTATGAATGAATTTAATGCTTTAATCATGATGTTGTAACATTCATTCATAATTGATTGTATACCCTTATGATAGATATTGTATCCTTATACCATAATCGTTTCCGCTGCCCTAATCGAATTATTTCGTTTTTAATTGATCTTTGATGATGATTATATGATTTATGATGACTATTTGCGCTGACCTAATTCGATTTGTATGATTTATTATGATTATTATGCGTATGAATGTCGTATGATCTGTACCATACTCGATCGAGCTAATGCTGCACTCGATCGAGATGGTTTATTCATGTTGTTGCTCGATCGAGCTAACGCTTTACTCGATCGAGGCCTTTTTGTTCTGCTGTTGCTCGATCGAGCTGATGATTACTCGATCGAGTGTTTCTGTTTGCCTTGTTGCTCGATCGAGCTGTTGAATTACTCGATCGAGTGGTATCGTTTTGCCTTGTTCTCGATCGAGCTAAAGCTTTTCTCGATCGAGGTGTTTTGTTTATTTTCTACTCGATTGAGCTGATGTTTTACTCGGTCGAGGTCTTCCCGTGCTGTTTCGATACTTATTGTTCGTTTTCATTGTATGCTCGCATAATATTATGTTATTATGATTGAAGGAGACCTTTGCATTATGACGAGTTGAAATTCACCACAGTGAGTTCATCTCGTACGCGATAAGATCTCATAATGTAATTGGGCATTCACATTATGTTGATGTTCACCACAATGGGCTCAAATTATGCAGTGAATATCCGACTAAGCATACATTTTTATTGAAGATTAATTATATCTTATGTATCGATTAAAGGAGACCTCCGCATTATGACGAGTTGAAATTCACCACAGTGATTTCATCTCGTACGCGATCAGATCTCATAATGTAATGTAATTGGGCATTCACATTATGTTGATGTTTACCACAGTGGACTCAAATTATGCAGTGAATATCCGACTAAGCATACATTCTTATTGAAGATTAATTATATCTTATGTATCGATTAAAGGAGACCTTCGCATTATGACGAGTTGAAATTCACCACAGTGATTTCATCTCGTACGCGATCAGATCTCATAATGTAATTAAATTGGGCATTCACATTATGTTGATGTTCACCACAGTGGACTCAAATTATGCAGTGAATATCCGACTAAGCATCTAATGGGGTGAAATAACTTGTATTAAGGTTTTACCCACAGGTAACCTAACATTAAAGTGAAACACTCATTAAAGAGAGTATACTTGATTATGTAATTAAGCATGCGTAGGTTGTCCACAGATACTGCACTTGCTTAATGGATGTTTATAAGTTACTTATTTAAGTCTCAAGTCTTAGTCATAATTGCTATTGTGTGATAAACTCAAAGCCTAATGTTCTGAGCATTGTTCATAATGCAGTACCGTTGCAAAGCTCTCTCAATAACTTGACAGTCTTTGCTTAAAGTTCTTACGACTGTACTACAACCAGTAAGTACATGAAAATCATTAAGGAACGCTTTCAGACTACCGATAAAGCGGTAGCTGGAAGACTTATGTCTGAGCTTACCACTGCTAAGTATAATGAGAATGTGACCCCCATGCAGCAACATGTGCTGCATATGACGAATCTGGCAGCTAAGTTGGGAAAACTGGGCATGAAAGTTGAGGATCCGTTCCTTGCCCAGTTTATAATCAACTCTCTGCCAGATAAGTTTGATGCTTTTCACCTTCATTACAACACCGTTAAAGAAATTTGGAGTGTTAATGAATTGACCAATAAACTGGTTCAGGAAGCAGCAAGAATCAAACAGAAAGATGAGGCTGATGCCTCAAGTAAGAATGGTGGTTTGCCCCAGGCACTTCAAGTGCATCATGTAAGCGGGAAATCTAAAGGTAAGTTTAGAAACAAGCCATTCGTATAAACCGTCTGCATCTGGCATAAAGAAGGAAATTAAGAAGCAGGAAAGTTGCTCTTTCTGTAAGAAATCCTGGGCACTTTCAGCAAGACTGCATAAAGCGTAAGAATTGGTTCGAAAAGAAGGGTGAGCCTTTGGCTTTAGTATGTTTCGAATCAAATTATGTTGAAGTTCCTTCTAATACATGGTGGCTAGATACAAGCTCTAATGAAAGTTCCTCCTTCTTGTGGCATAAACGTTTGACCCATATTTCAAGAGAAAGAATGAACATATTGGTTAAAAACAATATGTTACATTCTCTTGATTTTACGGACATTGGGACGTGTGTGGAATGCATTAAAGGTAAGCAAACCAAACACACCAAGAAAGGGTCCACTAGAAGCACTGCTCTATTAGAAATTATACATACAGACATTTGTGGTCCATTTGATGTTCCCTCCATGAGCGGAGAGAAATATTTCATCACCTTTATCGATGATTATTCACATTATTGTTATCTTTACCTTTTGCATGAAAAATCTCAATCAGTAAACACTTTAGAGGTTTACATTAAGGAGGTGGAAAGGCAATTGGGAAAGAAAGTGAAAATCATAAGGTCAGATAGAGGTGGTGAATATTATGGCAAATATGATAAATCAGGACAACATCCTGGTCCCTTTGCAAAACTCCTTGAAAGTTTGGGTATTGTCCCTCAGTACACAAATCCTGGTTCTCCATGGATGAATGGTGTAGCTGAGAGGCGTAATCGAACCCTATTAGAGGCTGTGAGGACAATGATGAGTAATACCAACTTACCCATGAAGTTGTGGATGCATGCCCTTATGACTGCTGTGTATGTTGGAAACCGGGTCCCCAGTAAGGCAGTTTCAAAGACACCATTTGAACTGTGGAAAGGGTGGAAACCGAGTCTTCAACATTTGCATGTATGGGGATGCCCAGCAGAGGCACGCATTTATAATCCACATGAAAGGAAACTCGATCAAAGAACTATTAGTGGATTCTTTATCGGCTATCCAGAAAAGTCTAAAGGGTATAGGTTTTACTGTCCTACACACAAAACAAGAATTGTGGAAATCGGAAATGCCAAATTCCTTGAGAATGGCGAAGTTAGTGGGAGTGATCAGGTAAGGGATGTCATAGTCAATGAAGTTAGGGCGGCAATTCCAGCTTCTTTACCCCCAATTTCGTTGATGAAGTTCCACATAATGATAATGTTGCCCCAGTCAATATTGTGGAACCTAACGTTGATGACCCTCCACTCCCGAATGATAACATTGCCACTGAAGTTGTTGATACGGCCAATGAAATAGTATTAAGAAGGTCTACAAGACCTAGAAAGCCAACTACTTCTAAATGACTATGTATATCTACAACGATGTGAATTTGACATTAGTATTGATAATGATCCGGTTACGTTTTCACAAGCTATGAATTGTAATGATTCCGATAAATGGATTAATGCCATGAAAGAAAAGATGGAGTCTATTGCTAAGAATGAGGTCTGAGAGTTGGTCAATTTACCAGTAGGTCATAAGGCTGTCGGCTGCAAGTGGGTCTTTAAGACCAAGCGCGACTCCTCGGGTAATATTGAACGACATAAAGCCAGATTGGTAGCTAAAGGCTTTAATCAGAAAGAAGGCATTGATTATAATGAAACCTTCTCTCTAGTTTCGAAGAAGGATTCATTACGGATCATTTTAGCTTTTGTAGCTCATTTTGACTTAGAGCTACATCAAATGGATGTGAAAACGACATTCTTGAATGGGAGTTTGGAAGAAGAAGTCTACATGGCTCAGCCTGAAGGCTTCATTATTGATGGCAAAGAGGACAAAGTCTGTATATTAAAGAAGTCCATTTATGGACTTAAGCAAGCTTCTCGACAATGGTATATTAAGTTATACCATTACCTCCTTTGGGTTTCAAGAAAACACTGTTGATCAGTGTATATACCTGAAGATCAGTGGGAGTAAGTTTGCATTTTTGGTCTTATATGTCAATGACATACTTATAGCAAGCAGTGATTTGGGACTATTACGTCAAACTAAAGATTTCCTATCAAGCAACTTTGAGATCAAAGATATGGGAGAGGCGTCCTATGTGATCGGGGTGGAAATATCTCGAGACAGATCACAAAGGACATTAGGGTTGTCTCAGAAAGCCTATATCAATAAAGTTTTAGAAAGATTTAACATGGTAAAATGTAATCCAAATGATGTTCCTATTCAGAAAGGGGATAAGTTCAGCTTAAGTATGTGTCCTAAGACTGAGCTAGAACGAAATACCATGAAAAACTTTCCTTATGCATCTCTGGTTGGAAGCTTAATGTATGCGCAGGTCTGTACAAGACCTGACATAAGTTTTGTAGTAGGTATGTTGGGTCGATATCAGTCCAATCCTGGAATGGGTTATTGGATATGCTGACTCAGATTTTGGTGGATGCGTGGACGTAAGGAAAAGCACTTTTTGTTATGTGTTTGTTTTAGCTGGGGGAGCAATCTCCTGAAAAAGTGCTAAACAAACAATTATTGCCTCATCCATTATGGAAGTTGAATTTGTAGCGTGCTTTGAGGCTACTATTCAAGCTTTATGGTTGCGGAATTTTCCTTCAGGGCTTAGCATTATGCATTATGTTGCAAGGCCGTTGAAAATTTATTGTGATATTACCGCAGCTGTCTTTTTTTCGAAGAATGACAAGTATTCTAAAGGGATAAAGCACATGAAAATGAAATACTTGTCAGTTAAGGAGGAAGTTCGGAAAAACACTGTGTCAATTGAGCACATTATGACTAGTGCTAATATAGCAGATCCTTTAACTAAGGGATTACCTTCAAAGACATTTTTGAAGCATGCTATTGATATGGGTCTGGAGGATAATCATTAAGGCTTTTCGTTTATGTTTGGATCATGCTAGTGCTTTGTAATGATGACACTTATGTTTTGATTAATCGACTTATGTTTGTTATGATGATGATTTCCGAACACTTTTCTGTATCGTATTATTGTTATTGTATACATTATTGTTGCACGATTAACAGAATTAGTCATTTTCCTCAAGGACATTATTTGGGGATTATGTTTGCTCCTTGTACAGACTGATTATTCTAAGTGATTGGTCTGTAGTACATGGAAGGACCACTTCTCTTTTATAGTAGTGTCTCCGCCATGACTCAACCAGTTGTTCAGGGATAATCAGGGTAATTAAGATAAACCCATTATGTGTTTATTTAACCGTCTACGCGCCTTATGTTATAATTAAACGTGACATTATGTTTTAATCAGTAATATGGTCCAAGTGGGAGAATGTAAGAATTATTGTAATAATTCTCTATTATGTGGACCTAATTACTAATATCAGTCACCTTAATTAAATAATGGTTAAATATATTGTTTCGGGTTTTTAATAGGAGTCCTAGTTTAAGTGAATTACGGTTAATGTTTACAGGCCATTAACATCAGGCCCACTTATTCTATTAAGCCCTTCCTGCCACTTCTCTATATAAGCACACCTGTTTGTGCTTTAAGGAAGGCAGGAGAAGGCAAAACAAGTAATTATATTATCAGATCTAATGGCTACATCACGTAAGTACCTTTCAGTAATTATTCTAGGGGAAATATAAGTAGATGGCTGTAATTATAACTAACTAATGCACTAGTAGGATAAGTTTCTGCTATTGTGTCGGAGATTTGAAATTTCTTCCGGAAAGGCTGTGTATGTTCAGGGTAGAAATTGAGTATCATTTAATAAATAAAACAAGGCTTCCCTGTAGACAAGGAACAATGCAAAATGCTCGAATGTTGATTCAGTCTCTCATGCGAGAGGGTTAGCTTATGGATTTTAGCGATATTGAAACATGTTTCATTTATAAAAGCACTAAGCACACCCGATGTAGAACGGTAAACAACCAATAGTGGAAAAGGTAAACAAATAGACGAGACGGAGGGAGTAGGTGTTTTAGAATTTGAACTAACTTATTTTCTTGTTTGTTTTAGGTAAAGAGAAAACCCTTTTAGCCTGCTCGACAAAAGAAGAAATAATATAGTTAGCTTCTGGATTACCTTTAACAATATCTGAAGTATTAGGATTTTGGGGAGCAGCAAGTAGGTGTTAGACATAAATTTAGTAGCATTCAAGAGAGGACTCATCAGAAATCATTTACAGAGTAATAGCCAGATACAAGTGGGATTGTTCTTGATTGCGCTCGGTTACCGGTGTATCCAGGCTGTGTTACAAGTGGTATTGGAGGCTGGCACTCATTTTGTTTCACTACTATTGTTTTCCCCAATTCTACCCGTTCGGAATTAACGATATGGTCGTACCATATGATGACCGTAAATTGACCGTGACTTGGTTCAAACTTCGAATCACTAGTTCGTGACATAAAATTCAAGTAGTGCACCACTTACATTTGCGGCAACTATGATACAACTGGTATGTTTTTCACCCTATCACCTCAATGTGCTGGTTTTTGTATACCTAGGTATTTATGCTGAATTGAATTTGAAAGGATGCATATTTCTCATCAAGCAACGATTGTGACCGATTTCCGAGTATAGGGTTTAAAACTAAAATTATTCTCGCTTTAGATTACTTCTATACACTTTCTTTGTCTTTTCTTATTTAGTCCAAACAAATTTATACTTGTAAATATGTAGGACGACGTCAATAAAAGGTATCGTGTACTTGATTCTTACTGTTGGAGCTTTGAAATAATATCTATTTTTGGAAATAGTTATTACTACAAAGCATGTGAAAAGTAAACATTGTATTCCCTTTTAAAGTAAATTTTGTTTTTTTCATCTGGCTAAGACAATCATATAGAAGAAATTATTTGAGTCTATTTATGGCAGCAGTCTTCTGTATGGTTGGTTGCTAAATATAGTAGGTCATCCTCTTTAATTCTAAGCATTAAAGTCACTAGAGGATTTTCATAGTTCCTTATCAACATAGAAGTCTAGTATAAATATTTCCTTTCTTAGAAGTTGCATGAGCATGGCAATCTAAATTTCTTGATAACTTGGCAATTTTGTGACTCTTTTCCCACTAAAATTTGATTCCATCTGGTTTTTGTTTGGTATGACATATCCCATCTGAAGAACCTAATAATCAAACAATTATTTCACTAAGTAATTCTACTACTTTAATCTCCGTTCGTATATTTCCTCACATAAAAAATGGCATCAACCAATATCACCAAACCATCGCTAACCTTCGTGGTGCGCAGGAAGGCCCCGGAGTTGGTTCCTCCGGCAGGGCCTACCCCGCATGAGTTCAAGGAACTTTCTGATATTGATGACCAAGACGGTCTAAGGTTCCAAATACCGGTGATCCACTTCTACAAGAACAGTGATAGTCCTGGTGGTGGGTCAACAAGGACGCGAGACCCGGCCAGGGTGATAAAGGAGGCTTTAGGGAAAGCATTAGTGTGGTATTACCCGTTTGCCGGGAGGCTAAGGGAGAAGGAAGGGAGGAAGTTGGTGGTGGAGTGTAATGGTAAAGGAATTATGTTCATCGAGGCGGATGCTGATGTCACTCTTGAGCAGTTTGGGACGGTTCTTCAACCTCCTTTTCCTCTTTTCGAAGAGCTTCTCTTTGACGTTCCAGGTTCCGCTGCTGTCTTGGATACCCCTCTGATTCTCATTCAGGTCAGTCAATTGTTTGTGTTTAATTTGAGATAGTTTATTTTGTGAAAGCATATAATATAGATCTCTTATTATCTTAATAATTTGTTCACTACCTGAAATGTCGAAGTTTCTTATATATTACTCTGTATAAATTACCTGTAACTGATGTACATGTTGCCATTCTGGTGTAAATTAAATCACAAAGGCACTTCGGATACTGGTTTTGAACCTAGGTCATGAATATCATTTACTCAATGTATTTCTCAGCTAAGCAAGCTAGTTCTTATGTTTTGCTGTTGTTTACTCAATCCTTTGATTATGTTTTGCTGTTGTTTCTGTTGTAACACATGGATATTATTTCAAACTATTATAACAGGTGACACGCCTAAAGTGTGGTGGATTTATCTTAGCAACCCGCCTAAATCACACCATGGCTGACGCACCAGGTTTAGTTCTATTCATGAATGCCGTGGCTGAGCTTACCCGAGGTGCTGACTTGCCATCAGTTGCACCAGTGTGGGAACGCCACCTTTTTACAGCTCGTGATCCACCTCGTATTACCTGTGTGCACCGTGAGTATGATGAGATTGAAGATACGAATGGGACCATTATCCCTCTTGATGACATGGTTCACATGTCCTTTTTCTTTGGTACGTTCCCTAATCCCTCATAGAAATTGGATGTGTAGTTCTTAGCAAATGACCTTAAAGGCTTAGGATCCAAGTAATCGTCTATTGAGTACTAAAGTACAAGGAAAGTACTTAAGTACAAGGAAAAAATAGAAGCACCTTCTAAACTATGGTAGAATTTTCTACTTTTTTTTCCCGAAAAGTCGAGTTTTTTAGCTTAAAAGTTAAAGGACAGTGATACGGCGACAGCCAGTGTCGCTGAATTTCGGCAACACCCTCTCACATATTTTTATGTAGGTCCACCATGCTGCTTTTAAGAAGCAAAATTTTGTGGATATGAGATCCCAATTATTAAGACAGGTGGAAGGATTAGGTTAGCATCATGAAATTTATTTATTTGCAGTGAGTGGTACGGTAATACTCATGATCCGAGTTCAAAATTAGTCGATATAAAAACTGTCTTTTGTGTCTCCTTGAAAATAAAAATAACTTGCTTCATAACATAACAGGAGCAAGTGAAATTGCGGCTCTAAGACGTTTTATCCCGCCACATTTAAAACGCTCCTCAACATTTGAAATCCTCACCGCCTGCCTTTGGCGCTGCCGCACAATTGCTCTCCAGCCAGACCCGGCAGAGATGGTTCGGATAATCTGC
This sequence comes from Heliosperma pusillum, assembly GCA_022085475.1. NCBI lineage: Eukaryota > Viridiplantae > Streptophyta > Magnoliopsida > Caryophyllales > Caryophyllaceae > Heliosperma > Heliosperma pusillum. The sequence continues at coordinate 53,675 of JAIUZE010046410.1, forward strand.
ATAGTTAATTCCCGATCCAGATTGAAGAACCCCCCCGTGCCAACCGGGTTCTACGGAAATGCTTTTGCTTTTCCGGTGGCTGTATCCACCGCCGGCCAAATATCTGGTAATCCAGTGGGGTACGCCTTGGACCTCGTGAAGAAGGCCAAGGCTGATGTCACTGAGGAGTACATGCATTCCCTTGCTGATCTCATGGTCCTCAAGAGAAGGCCCCACTTTACTGTGGTCCGGTCCTTCCTAGTGTCAGATGTCACTCGGGCAGGGTTTGCCGACATTGATTTTGGGTGGGGCCTGCCTGTTTATGGAGGTCCAGCGAAAGGCGGGGTCGGAGCAATACCTGGAGTTGCAAGCTTTTACATCCCATTTAAGAATAGTAAGGGAGAGAATGGCATTGTGGTGCCTGTTTGTTTGCCTAGCTATGCTGTGGAAAGGTTTGTTAAGGAGTTGAACGGGTTGTTGGCCGAAATTCCGAATCATCCGATTGCTGAATCTCGATCATCTGTTTCGATCTCTTCTTCTTTGTAAGTCAAAAGGAGGAAAAGACCACACAAGTAAAATCGCTCAATATTTATGTCCTTTTATTTATACAGTTTAAATTACTTTCTCGTGCAATTGTGCAAATATCAAATAGCTGAACATTTGCTATTGAGTTAGTTATAATAAACAAAGGGAGTTCTCTAGTTGTTGAATTCAGTTCTCAATTTGTCTAAGTATTTTCGATAACCATCCCAAATTGGCAAGATCGAGGATGAACCGTGCCTGTTGTTACTTGGCGTGGTTCACGATTCTCAAAGTTCACACTTTATTAGTTTTATGTTGGTGTGCAAACTGCGAAATCGAGGTAGTCAATTGACTTGACAGCGAGTACTCGTTGGCTCCCTTTTGCGGAAATTCCCATGAGAATATGAGAACGGTGAAAAACGGTGACCCCCAAATACGCTGTACTAACCAGTTCGCCTTAACTGAACCCAAATCTCACAACTACTCGTTACTCCACACAGAAGCAGCAGTCTAAGAATTTGCAAGCTATCGAGCCCCGATACCTTACCTGCGCTTACACTGGTGCTTGCGGACCAGCCAGTTCCAATCGATTTGATTGTACGTTTAACAAGATATTATGATTAACAAACAAATTGACGGGGTTTCACTGAATTTGAGAGGGATTAACTCAAGGGTTCTCTCTTTTTGTAGGAGAGTGCTTGAGTTCTTGTTATGGACTGTGGTCTAATATATTGACGGAAACAATTTTGTACTCGTATCAAAATAAATGTAGTGGAAAGGCCTTACACCAATGTTGTTGAGATCAAATCCTACTTTGAAATGGCAAGGTTATTAGGATCGAATCCGCCAAGAGCGGATCGTAAACTCGTAAGATCTTATATAAATTAACTAAAATACGTAACTATTGTAATACTCCGTATTTTATTAGGGACACGTTGAGTAAGGTGGTAGTACTCGACCAAGTAAGGGTAACTCGGTTGAGTCCCTTAGATGTTCTCGACCGAGTAGGCAAAGTTGCTAGAGTTGAACTTGGGGTCAATTTTGTGTCACTCGGCCCGAGCAAAAGTGGGACTCGGTCGAGTGGATCCTAGTACTCGTTCGAGTCGGGCTAGTCTGCAGTGTTTTTGTTTGGTTTTCTTTTATTTTTATACTAGGTTTGGTGCCCGGCTCCTCCCGGGGTAACTCTATTTACCTTTTAAATTTTAGTTTTTGAAATAAAATTATAAATTGTGTTAGAGTTGTCTATTTCATACATTTACCATTTATAATATATTCCCTCCTCTTCTAAATAACATTTCATATTCATGGGTGACACAAAAATTAAAGGTTCTTAATTAAATAAGGTAAAATATCGTGGTGGGTTGAGGTGATTAGAGAGAGGGAAGGTATTGTGGGGTATTATTGTGAGGTGAGTTGTAGAGATGTTCATGAGTCGTCCCATCCATTGAACCGACTCATCTCTCCCTCTAAATAAGCGGGTACAGACAAGGCATTTTAAGAAAAATACAAAGGCTCGGCCAACTAACCCGTTGTTAATCAAATTACGAAACACATTCACAGCCCTTGCTTTTAAAATTTTTTTACTTTCACTTCATCCCTGGTTAATACTATTACTTTGACCAATCGCTCGGTTACTATTATTATTTTGACTACTCCCGCTATTTTTCTATAAATATAGATGTAAAATTTATCAATTAATTTATAAGACACAACATTTACTACTCTCGCCGTTAATATTATAATTTTCACTGCATCTCATGTTAATACTATAATTTAACAACTCACGCAATCACTATGTTTACTTTGACTATTCCTGTTATTTTTACAGTATACTTCAATATTTCCCGTTTTATCAAACTCTATATTTAAATATAAAAAAATTTCATTAACTCAATTAGCTACCTATTTGTTCATACTATCTAATTTAAGGTGATCTATTATAATCTATTATTTTTCTTACGAACCTTGAGTCATCAAAGCGTTTCTGACTTTGCTACCTACTTTCCTAAATTTAAATGATTATTATATTTATCGTATCCAAAACTCAACTTACTTATATTATATTTATTAGGAAAAATTGTGTTTTACCACCTATTATATTCCATTTTTTACAATTTACCACATATTTAGTTCAACTTTACAAATAAGCACCTAACTTTCTTATTTTTACCCACCACTTTTACGTTTTTTACATTGCAGTGACGATTTTGTATTATTTCCGACTCGATTTCATTATTACGAGTTTCGGACATCATCAATGACCAAAGTACCCCTACTATCACATACACTCACTCCTTAATTCAGTTAACATACGCTCCTTCATTCATTCACCTAAAATTTCCCCCTTTCTTCATGTAGCTCAATTAGAACCCTAGAAATGTGGGTTATCGTTCATCCAATTTCAGCTTACAACTGCCAAATATCATCACTGGGATTGTCAATTAATCAAGTAATCAAAATTTAAGGTAAGTTCACTCTTTCTCTGCTTCACGCTTCCCGTCGCACGTCACCGCCGTCCATCACCGATGCGACGTCTATTTCTCGCTCAACCATCTGCAGCCGCGAAACTAACACCTCCCCGTCTATCTCAGTCGTCCCCTACTATGACAACCGCCTTTGACAACCAATGCAACCACCACAAATTAGAGGCGAAATTTTCTAAGTTTCTCAAGTCGATTTTGGGCGAAATTTTCTGGGCTAGTATGAGCTCCGTTTGCTGCTAATTTAAGCTCTAGTTTTCCGTGCGAAGATGAATGAATCCACAAGGGCTCTCGTCGGTGCTCGTTTACTTGTGTACAAATTGATGAACAACACCATGAGAACTACAAATCCCTAATTGAACAACTAATTCATGAAAAAAGAAAGGAGGCAAACCATGAAATTGTCCAGAACTTGATGAAGAACACTAGTTATGCTATTGCAAAAGACATTTGATTTGGGTTTGAGGATTTGGGGTGTTATGTTTTAATATGATGATAGAAGATGGATGTGTTATATAAATAAGAGTACTTTGGTCATTGATGATGTCCGAAAGTCGTTATAATGAAATTGAGTCGAAAATAGTACAAAATCGTCACTACGATATAAAAAACGTAAAAGTGGTGGGTAAAAATAAGAAAGTTAGGTGGTTATTTGTAAAGTTGAAGTAAATAGGTGGTAAATTGTAAAAAATGGAATATAATAGGTGGTAAAACACAATTTTTCCTAAATAAAATCTTAAATTAGAGACTAAAAATTAGCGTTCACCAGCGTTAGCTCTTCCAAAAATTTGTCGATCTTTTAAATCAATCATCAACTAGTCTAACTTAATCTTGAACACGCGACACAAAATATCTGGACAATCCTCTGCTCTCATTCCCTTTTGAGTGACAAATCGAGTAATCTCTGGCCACTTTGGATTACAGGTGAACGTTATGAATAAATCGGGATAACCAAACCACTTACAAATAGTCATCGTATCAAGATAATTCACTTTCATGAACGCTTCACCTCCTTGAAAAGAAGAAGGAACAATAAATCGACTACCTGCAGAGGATGGCTCAATGTCTCCTCTTTCGACCGCATTTCTAAGGTTCTTGTAATTGTCCACCCGAAGTCGGTCTTGGTTAAATTGAAGAAAGTTTAACCTATGAGATTCAACCATCATATATCCATCAACACTAAATTGATGTAATTCTTTACCAGATGATAATATGGTTGGATACTCAATCGATGTCGATCTTTCTTGTAAACAGAACGCAAACCATTCTCTACAGGTTAACTCCTCACGCGGTTTATTGCTAGTACTACTACCAAGAGAAGCTTGACTGTGGAGGATTTTGAGACGATAACCATCTTCCCCATATGGAAACAAAAGAGGATATTGAAGGGCCGTGTAGGACGGGTGTAGTTCAGATATACGTTGCAAACCACCGCATCGTTTATGCACAATAATATCTCGCTTCTCCAAATTTGGACCTATATCCCCCTCAATCAAAGCTGCAACTTCCGGAACAGTTGGACAGTTATATGTTCTTCCATCAGTGTCTCTTCTAGAAATAAGTTTGATACTGACATCACAATTTGCATTCGAAGACAATCTATCCCTCGCCATCCTAAACGACTTTGCAAGAACATTATTGTCGTCGACCATTTGTTTCAATAGCAGTATAAGTTCATCATTAAACCTGTGCGGATTACTGGGACTGCATAAATATAAATGTTAAATTAAAATACAGTCAATGGCCATTTAGTTAATGTTTTCATAAAAAGGTAAACTAAAAAGACATTTGAGAAAATATAATAAACAATTATAAATAAAATAGAAATGTTAGTACCTGATGGCGTTTTTTCGATTATGTACTTCTTCTTCTGTATCATATATATACAATTGACAAAACTTTGGGGGTGTCGCTTCCGAAGGCAATAAAGTCCCTATACGATGAATATTTTGACCTCCCATCCGAAACGTGTAAGGACCTCTTCCTTGATTGATTGAATGATCAATCTTACCACCCATAGAAGTAAAGGAAAACATCGAATTATAACCTCTGATATTTTCCATGAAATTCTTGCTAAACCGATGTTTCCTACTTAAGAGAGACTTTAACAGTTCAGGTGGTTGTTGTAAAAATGGAAGGACAACTTTACCATTTGAACAACATAGTGAGAACTTGGGTCGACTTGTACCACGACTTTTTCCTATTCTTTCCTCAAACCACATTAGGGCACCATATTTTTCACATGTATAATCTGGATCTCCAATATCCCAATATCCTTCCCACTCTGAAGAACGCAAATAATGTGTGTATAAGTAAATGTATCCATATATAAATCTTATGTGAACTAAGTGATTAAAGGGAGTATCCTTTTGTGGTTACGACAAATATTAAATAACTTATATTACAGTTACTTACCATCGTCAATCAAGTTAACGTTCACATTTGGAAGAGTATGTGAACTTTCTCCACGTTCTATAGATGAGAATATGACACGATCACTTGGTCCTTCATTATTTGGAGGTTGAGAGGGAATCACTTCATTGTAAGTTTCTCCAAATTCAGCACATAAATCTCTTACCAATCTTTCAACCACGTCAGACGGATTACTTATACCTCCTAAAACACAGTATTGAATACGCCACTCACTTGTAATGTTAACTATCATGATTGAGTATTATATTTATCAAATAAAGATAGTTTCATACCTGTTGGGGTGGAGCTAAGTGGTGTCGTCTGTGTAGTCATTTGAGAAGCGACATTACTAACAACATGGGTACGTTTTTTTGTTGAAGCCCTTTTCCTTTTTTCTCTTGCCACTTGCGACCGTAATTGATTAGGTGTGAGAATAGGAGTATAGGTATGTGACGACGTAGTAATATTTTGGTTGCTTGGGGATATTGTAATGGAGTTTTCTTCCTCGACAGTCCTTCGTATTACTTGCCTTGAAATTAGGGAATCTTAAAAAAAAATTACAATTTATCTCGCGTAAATAGAAATATAATTATACATAGTTGCGAAAAAATCGTAATTTATAAACTCGCCTTAAAATACTTTAATTATGAGTATAGTGATCGAGGGAAGTACCATTTGTAATGTCAGAGAACGGAGACCGGGAATTCTGCAACCCATTAATATCGGTTCTTGTTTGGTAAAGTGCATCACCTATACTCGTCAGACGTAAGTAGAACGATTGAAACTATTGATTATCAATTGGGAAATTAATGATATTAAATAACTTCGGTAAATGTTATTAATAAAGCTTTTGACTATTTCATGAAATTATGCCGTAAACCCAAAATTGCATATGAAAACTATATTGAACTGATAGATGTTCCTTAAACTATAATTTTCATTTAAGATGGGCCAAATACATAATTAAAAGACCCAACTTGTTGGTGGGGGAAAAATTATTTTTCTTTATAAAAAATAAGTGGAAACTTTTGACCCTTCTTAAGCTTAAGACGGTTAATGCATTTTTAAGTTTTAAATTTTGGATTTTATGTATTTTTTTTAAAAAGAGTAATATATGTAAGCTAATACACCAAACATTAACATATGACCAATACATATACCTCAATAAACTTACCCATTCCCGAATCACTCCCAAAGGCCCATCAACCTTACCCGTACACGATTCATTGCTGTGCAATAGTCGGTTCCCTAACCGACTACCCATACCCGAAACAATCCCAAAAAATCCTACAAAATTCGATTCAGTCCATGTCTCCAAAATGGACTGGCCCTTTTCCTTACCCATAACCCAATAGACTTCTACCTTAGACAGGCCCAAAAACCTTACCCAAATAAACCGAAACCCTATCCCTCCTCTATATATATCCCCTACTATACCCAATTAACCCATCAAACAAAACCCTAATCTCACTACCTCTCTCTTCATACTCCTCTCCCTGCCTCTCTCTTCTTCCGCCGCTCTCATCGTCCGACTTTGCTGCTCTCTTCGTCCGACCCTTCTTCCGCCTCTCTCTTCTTCCTCTTCTTCTTCCGCCTCTCTCTTCTTCCTCTTCTCTATGCCGGTATTTAGACATAAATTATGCAGGTAGTTTCTGTTATTTATGCTAATTTTTAGAAGATGAAACAAATCATCATCGTTTTAAAATAATTGATGCTCAAACAATAGTCATTTTCTGTTGTAAATATTCATTTTCTGTTATCAATATTCATACCGCTTCAACTTAGCTTTTTTAATTTGTGTTATTGTCACTAATTTCAATTTTACAATAATTGATTATCGTTAAATTACAAAATATTGAAATCAAGTTTTGTGTCAATGAAAAAGTCAGATTTGAGCCATGTCGTTGATTATATAAATCTAATGAGTATATAAATCTAATAAGTTTAATTAACTTTTGTGTATAAATCTAAAGTCAGTATATAAATCTAATAAGTTTAATTAACTTTTGTTTTAGAAAAAGTCAGATTTGTATTATTATTGATAAAAGTGTCATATTTAATTAACACATGTAATAATATGCCAATTATCTGTAAAATGAACACAATTAGCTAAACCAACCCAGATCTGTAAAATTCGTGACAAAGTGTCTGATTTGAGCCATGTTGTTGAGCAATTTTTACTTAAAAAAGCTAAGTTTAATTGATATATGTAAGCTAAGTTTATTTTTTGTGTGTATTTATGTGACCCTCATGAACCCGACCCACATGGGTCATACCTAACCCGACCCACATGGGTCAACCCTAACCCGACCCACATGGGTCAACCCTAACCCGACCCACATGGGTCAACCCTAACCCGACCCACATGGGTCAACCCTAACCCGACCCACATGGGTCAACCCTAACCCGACCCACATGGGTCAACCCTAACCCGACCCACATGGGTCAACCCTAACCCGACCCACATGGGTCAACCCTAACCCGACCCACATGGTTAAACCCTAACCCGACCCAAATAGGTCAACCCTAACCCGAACCACATGGGTCAACCCTAACCCGACCCACATGGGTAAAAAAAGGCCCGACTTGGTATATATGTTGAAAACTGAGTTTTTATTGAGCTTCATGATGCAAATTGTTGGATCAAACTGTTTTCCTAGATTGAACATAATTCTATGTCAAACAATAGTCATTAGTAAGTATGGTCTTTATTTGAAGTTTATTATTTAATTCTTGTGCACTTTTTAACTTTCCTTCTACTTGATTAAAAAAAATATATAAGCTCCTAGCCAGGAATACTAACACAGATAAATCATCTTTGCTATCTAATGAAAAATACTTCACATCCATTTGTAGTATCGAATTAGAATACTTTGACATCAAATGAATCAAATGTCTTGTGCGTTGAAATACTATAGTACTTACTGTTTTGTAGGTGTCTTCCATATTGCTTTCTTTTGTTTCCAGTTGCTCCTGATGATGAACCCTCTTCCATGATAGTTGTACACTGTTTTTAATGATTGATGTTTGATTTGTGTAGAAACTAAAAATGTGTTTGAATTAATGTTGTAACATCTGGGAATTCAAAGTGAATGTAAAGTGGTTGATTGAGTTTTTATGGTAAAATGAAGAATGGATGTTGTGTTTTGTTTTTGTTTTTATGTTGTAACTGCTGCTTTTGACACTACTGCCTAGTACTTCCCCCACTACTTGAATTGATTTATTAATTATCTAATTAATTATGTAATGTAACTGCATAGTATAAATAATAGAAGGCCACTAATTTTTGCTTTTTAATCCAAAATATTCGACTTTCTTATTTCTAATTTATTTAAGACTAATTTATATAACAACTTAAATTAGTAAAATAAATAAGCTTTTGAATATAATACACTTTTTAAAACTGATAGGCTGTCTGTTATTCTTATTTAATTGATAAACGTATTGTAGTTACATATTTTTCATTGTGTGAAACATTTATATGGGGTGTAGCCATATTCTAGTGGGTTATTTTGTATGGTTCTTCTTTCAAATTTGTCACATTGATGGCTATTAGTTTGACTAATATATTCTACCGTGTAGATTTTAATTATACGGAGTACTTGATTACAAAGGCCATACTGATACGTTTCTTCAAATTTGTCACTTAATTTTTTTTTGAACTTACGTTTGCTTTTTCATTAGTTGTGTGAAAGGGCAAATAATGGTTATTCACATACTTTTACTGTCATTTGCTTGTTTTGGTTTTAAATTTGTGGTTAAATTGCTGCTTATTTTTTATATCAATGTTGTCGTAATTTAATTCCGGTATCTTTGTTTCTATACTATGTTTGGGTTTTGTCTTTATTCCCTTGGCATATCGAACTGTGTCGTGTTTTGTTGGCTGAAGTTGTTTCCTGGATTTGAGATTATTACAAATTTGTCTATTGTTTTTTGATGCAAATTGCAATAGCTCACTTAACATTAATAAAATGCGGTTCAGCTGATTGTCATCTACAAAGGTTCGTAATTGAAATTTCTGAAATAACGAAATGCATAATGCGAAAATAGGGAAGTTCGAAAGTAAATATAACAATCATTAAAAACTGTCTCTTAAATAAGCCTAACAACTTGAAAGTTTAGATCATTTTTCTTTTTCCCATCCTTATCTCTTCCTTTTTTGTTGCTGACGACTTGTCTTCTATTTCGGCTATCTCTTCTGCAGTAGTTGTTGATTTAACTTCTGATTCTGATAAAGGTCCGTCCTCAATTAGTTGCCTGATTCGCTCCTATTATTTTGACGTAGGATTAGTATTTGTGATGAACCTAAAAAATGACTATAGAATGATGAATATTAAATTTATGAGTTGTAGATGTACCATTGATGAGTCGTCGCTTCTGCTGATGCTTATTGTTGATCCATTGGATATTTGAATTTTGTTTGACTGTCAGACATAAATTGTTTGTTTGCATATTCAGTATTTGAAAAATGTTAAAATTATACCTTTTTAATTGAATTGTAAGTATAGCCAACCTTCTTGAGATTAAGTAGATCATTCCATTTTGCTATTGTGATTGGGTCATCACACGCATCAACAACACCATAGCTAATTGAGTTCTTTTCTACGTTGTAGGTAGAAACTTTAATCTTGAATATGTATTCCTTCCCAATCAGTTTGCTGAAATGTGGAGGTGTGTAGTCCTTGTACGCCTATAACAAATTAAAAATCAATATTATTTTGTGTATATAAGTGGACTTTTTTAGAGATAATTATTTCATAATTCTAAATGGGAAGGCCTACCTCATCTTCATCAAGTATCTGTTGTGCCGATTTCCCAATAAAGTTTTTCATCACGTCATCCCAAATAATAAACTCATTTAAGGCAGTTTTTTCGTATGTTACCAGAAATACAACTTGATACCTAAAAAACCAGATGTCAAATGCTAGTTACATTATTATCTATTTTGCACTTAATATGCAATTTTTGAAAGGTTGATACCATACCTTGTTAATGGTGTTGTGATGCCTATGTTTTTCAAGCTGCAATTGTTGATTGGCTTGATGCAATACCAAAGATCATCTTCTTTTTTAGTTAGTTTGCCTTTGCATTCAGTGCATGAGTAATAGTACCACCCTTTTCTTGTGTCTAGTTCCTCTATTGTAGCCATCGTAACATATGTTCCTATTTTAGTGAGTTTTTCAATCTCGATTAAAGTCATAATGGTTGCACTTGCGAGGATGGTTGATTGTGGAGCTAAACTGTTGGTTTCTCCCAAAAGGATTGATGTTTCGCCAGATTGTGGCATTCTGTATTTATATTAAATACGGTAAGGGTAATATTGATTAGATAATACAGATCCCATATTAACATTGCATGCACATTTAAATCAACTGTAAACCGACTTTATGTGAAATTTGAATTCATCACTATCTATACATTATTTTTGGTAACTCAATTAGATTACTTATGACTATTCTGTATTTATATTAAATACGGTAAGGGTAATATTGATTAGATAATACAGATCCCATATTAACATTGCATGCACATTTAAATCAACTGTAAACCGACTTTAAGTGAAATTTGAATTCATCACTATCTATACATTATTTTTGGTAACTCAATTAGATTACTTATGACTATTCTGTATTTATATTAAATACGGTAAGGGTAATATTGATTAGATAATACAGATCCCATATTAACATTGCATGCACATTTAAATAAACTGTAAACCGACTTTAACTGAAATTTGAATTCATCACTATCTATACATTATTTTTGGTAACTCAATTAGATTACTTGTGACTAAAACAACCGTAGTTATAGAATATCTACATTTCTGGAATAAAGAGTTATTTTTGGATTTACTTATGACTTAACAGTGTATCTAGTGATTTTGTTGATATTGTTATAATATTTTTGATAGGTTGTGCCAAAAATATTCTGCCTATAATTTAATTATTAAGACATGGAATAAATTTGACTATAGTAATCGGGAAGGTTCAAAAAGTTATAGGCAGATTATTTTCACACGATCACATAAATTTAAATGTCTTACTTGTTGTTGAATTCATGGACCTCATCCATATCTGGGTTGACCAAAATTTTGGTAGCTCCCCAAGTTGTTGTAATCGTAAACTCTCCTAGATCACAAAAGAATTAGTTATAAGATCATGTGATTTTATGTTTTCTTATATATAACTGAATAAATTGTAAAAAATGTCTTTAATATAGGGATTCACCATCATACACTGATGTTTTAACATGCCTTAAGACCAAAGTAGGCTTGTTATTGTTTTTGAATTGAGTTTCGATTTTCTTGATATCTTCTAGATATTGACCAAATATTGCACATTTCAGTTGTTGTTGCCTGCACAAAGTTTCATTTTAAAAACCCATCATAATTTATAACCTTAAATGAGAACCTAGAAATTGTAAGATTTAATAAAACTTCACTGTGTGTTTTCCAATATGATTGTTCTCCATGTAACATTTCTGCTTGACACTTTTGTTGGTAGACATTTGTCCAACTTTGCAATCACATCTTCATTTAAAAATGTATCATGTTAAACATAAATTTTTTTTACTATATTAAAAGACTAAATTGTATTTAAATTTAATTTTTACCTATGTAATGTCCTTCCTGAACAAAACCATGATATATTTCATCAAAGGTTACGTAGTTGTAAACACACATAGGAATTGTTGTGTTTGTGATCTGTATAAATCTTGTGCTGTATTCAAACCGTATTTTGAAATGGTGATAAGTTGGCTTGTCTTTGTCAGTATTAGGGCTTGCTGAAAACTTTCTGATCTTGTATACTTCACCCTCTTCAAGTTTTTCCAGATATTCCCTGCATAGCCTTTTGTTGATACTTGCCTGAATTGTGTCCCTCTATATTATCAAAAATCAACAATATATTCATTAGTGTATAAATGATTACTATTCATATGATATAGAGTAAATTTGAGTAAATTGTAGTAATGACGACGTATAGAAAGAGACGATTCTTACTTCTTCATCAACTAAAATAAGTTCTGCTCCAACTATGTCTTCATTGTATTTCCGATACCACATTCTCATGACCCTAGCTGTGATCTGCTCATTTCTAGTATTCCCCTGAATTTCAGAAATTCCAATACTTTGTTGTGCCATTTTTTTTTATTTTACAGAAGAAAATTTTTGTGTTAATGATATTGTTGCTGGTATATTTATTTTATAGGGGATAGTATAAAGGTTATTTGATTTTAACTGGTGATGTTGGAAGTTATATTATTTCAACTGGTGAATGGTGATAATGGGTATAGGTTTCACGCCCATTCCTCTTGGTAGTTATTCTCCATGAACACAGAAAAACTTCTGAACAACTGTCAGAAGTTTTTGACTGTTTGGGCCAGTAGTTTGACTGTTTGGGCCATCTTGTTGTGCCATCCTTAAATTTGTACAGAAATGAAATTTTATATCTCAAATCTCAAATTTTATAAATTGGGCTAAAAATACATAAATATTGGCCCATATACTTGGATTATTACTGTTTTCAAAAAGCAATGGTGGGTTTGGGGGAGACAGTAAGGAAATTCTGATTTCGTCTTTCTTTCTAATGAATTTTGTGTAATTCGGAACGCTCGTGTTTATTTGTAATATAATCGTAGGATTATGTAATATTTAATAGTTGACCATTCGTTTACCGTTGTAATTTATTTATTGCTGTAATTTTTTTATACAAATGTAAGTTATGTAATATATTAATGCGTGTAATTCGTTTATTATTATTGCACTATGTGGGAGTATTAAAAATATGTTTTTAAATAATCCAATTCAATAATATTACTCGATAAAAAATTAACAATATAGCATTTTACAAATTTTATTAAATCAGGAAATCAGGAATCAGGAAATTATTGAATAGAGTTGTCCACATAATTAAATTGTCTAATGGTGTACAGTATTGATGACGTGGCGCAACCACAGCTTAGTAAATGTTTCTACTTTAATAGAATAAAGATTTTTCATTAACTTTATTTGGTTAATCATAGGTTAATATATATTGAAGCAATTTTTTGTGAAATTTTTATTCTGTATATCTGTATAACTTTTGAATCATGACCGGTGCATTTTATTTATCAAGTGCTATTACCGACCAACCTTTAATTGTTGATCTTTGCATATCTGGGTCTGTTGTCCATGAGCTTTATCCAAGCATATTTTTTAGTCATAAAACTAAATTGTGATAATAGGAGTAAGCTTAGTAGTTTACATTATTTATAACTCACTAAATTGTAAAAGTAGTTTGCATTATTTATATAACAAATACGATTTTTTTTAAAAATATTAAAGTATAAATAAACTCGGATTTATAGATCAGATGCTTAAAACAGAACTTTGACAAGTACAAATAAACTCATTTAGTACGATGAGTATCATGTAATCCTGACCTATGTCAACACTACTATTTTATAACACTTCCGTCCACTCTTCAGACAAGTACACTACTATTCTATAACATTTCATAAACTATTACACCGATAACATATCTATACATAATAAGTTTATATTGAAAAAAATGTTTAATTACCGTCCACACTCCTTGCTTGGAAATTTTAGTTACTCTTTGATTCGCGTATTTACTAGTTATCCGACTTTTTATTGGTCCGCATCTTGTCAACTTGGGTGTTATAGACTTAGAGTAATATGTTTTATATGATATTTGGGTAATTGTCGGTTATTTGGTACTCATTCGGGTCGGATATTTTTCTTGTCGGGTTTTAATCGGCTTGGGTGTTATCGGGTTCGGATTATACCGGTTATCGGATGTGATTCCATGTCGGGCTATGTTGGGTCGGAGCGAGTCGATTTCGGGTGCCATGATTTTATGATATTATCGATTAATAAACGGGCCCGATTTCGGGCGAGTCGGATCGATTTTATCGATTCGGGTCGGGTTTTGACAGGTCTACACGTACTCATCATAAAGCTAGTTCCGTACACACTAATTATCAACACCCTCCTATTCTACATACTCTTAAGTTCAATTAGGTAATTAAATAGCTACGTACTTGTAAAGTACCCAATCTCAATTTTACTATCTACGTACATACTATGTAATCGTGATGATCAAGTGACAACCTTAACTAAGTAAAAGATACAAATGAATCGGGCTTTACATTTTATTTCTATTAAAAAAATTAATTACTAAGTTGATTCACGGTTCATATGCTATAAATAATTATTGACAAACTTATCTTATTTCGGCTATATAAGACGGTAAATAAATAATTTTAATGACGAAGGGACCTGAAATCATACTAGCACTATAACTGTTCTAATACAAAACTTATGGTTATAATAATATACACAATTTCTTACACTATCACATTATTTTATTTATGTATAAAACAGTAAGTAAATACTTATAACGATGAAGGATCCTGAAATCATACCAAATTTTAAGGTGATATTACGCACAGGCTGATTGGGAACTAATTCTACCTTATTGCTATGGTTCCCGACCTTCCCAATATCTTTTTCTTTTTCTTACCTTGATTTCTCGCTTATTGGCCTCTCGGGTGTTCAGTAATCATATCCCCCTTTAATTCTTATCTAAGTAGGTAGGAATATAGGATTGTATGATATGGCTAATACTCTAGCCCAGATGAGTCATACCCCTAGGCCAACGTGTCTTGGGGTAAATTTATGATTTAACTGTTTTTTTTAATAATTATCGTGAATAGTAAAATTTACGCCATAAGAAGAAAATTAACTGGTTACTATTAATACGAGAATCGACTCCTATACTTGTAATATATTCGTAAAATTGAGTAGATCGTTTATACGAGAAAATATTCGAGTCTAGTTATAAAGTCTCTAATAATGGGCCTATTATTATAAAAATATATGTTTTAGAATTTTTTTTTATTCGGGTTATTTCATTCTACCCTCCTTAAAATAATTTTCGTCCCGAAACATGAAAATAGAAATTGGAAAAAGAAAACTTATGTTTCGCAAAACTCAATAAATTTACAAGTATTTTATAACATAAGCCTTTTAGTCACATTTATGAAATGAGTAAAAATTGTCTAATATAATGAAAGACTTGAATTCCCGTCGCGAATAAGAACTCGAGTATTCCATTTCAAAGATAAACTGAATTCATTCGTTAGTAGATAGTGAACCCGTTATTAGACGTCTCCAATAACAAGTCATAACATCACACCAACAACATGAAGCATAGGAACAAAATTTGAAAAGTTCAAAATACTACTTTTATTTAACATATACGACATAAAATTTTGAAATTACACTAAAAATCGACTAACATGGACTAGTTAGAAATTATCGTAATACGTGCAAAATTTTGAGTATCAAAGCTTTGAAATTCGGAGAACAACCTTAATATTTAAGGAGTATAAGGGCAAAGAGCGTAACTCCTAAAGATAGAACTTCTCGATTAGCATAATCTAAGATACATACTATAGTTAATCAAATAAATTTAAACACGTTTAATAAGTTATTGTTTTTCCATAACACTCATCACTAACAATGAGTCTCATAGAAAAGAATACATATCCCAATTATCTTAATATTAATTTCTAAATGGTAACCAACTTATTACCAAATGTAAAGCCAATGACTAGTTTCTCTAAGCACTAACTACGAGACTTAAGTATTAGGTCCTCAGACTATGACACTAAAATTCTTGTTTACAAAGGAAAAGCAAAACTCTTTATTTACTAAATTTTCATACTAAAAATCATACTCCGGAAAATAAAACAATCCTCAAACAAGAGACAAAATAATATAGATCTGGTTTCCAAAATGCAAGTTTTGAAGTTAAATAACGCCTTGATAGAAATAAAAAGTACATAATTTAAAAGCTCAGAATATTTAATTTATAAAGATAAAAGTTCAAGATAAACCAACTAAAATTCAAACTCAATTAAAAAAAAATAATTCATCCTCGGGTCTATTTCTTCTAACATCGAATTCGTACACCCTCAACTTGACCTACACCAACGCTTCATTAACCCGGACATACCAACAATGCACAAATCTAAGAACATATAACTACATAATGCATCCTTAAATTTCTTATTACACTCAACTGTAAAACAACTCCAATTTTACTCGTCGAAAGGTTTGTTTGACTGCTTACACTCAAAGTCAACCAACTTCTTTTAAATAAATCTTTTGTTCATCCTAATAGTTGATATGATAACAGCTATTCTGTGACATCTAGCCTAAGAAAATGAAAATAGTATACTTCCACTTATTTTGTTTCCTCCCGCACCAAATTTGGCTAGCTATGTCTTCTAATCCCGCTCTAACCTTTGGTTAGCAATCTAAACAACAATATCTCAAATCCTCAAACGCCAGAACCTATTCAACATATCCAGATATTTACAAATAAACTACCAACATTAACTTTACACTACAAATTTGCTTGAAGGCTGACACTTGCAGTTCAAATGGCAATTCCGTCCACTGTTATGGCAAAGCATGATTGTAATTTCACTATAAACTCTACACGTTCATATTTCATTCTATCAATACCTAATTTCAGTAGAAAATCATAATTTTATCCATTAAGTTACTATAAAATCTAGAGTAGAATCTCACATTGTTATCTCATATAACCAAAAGTCCTCACCCCAAGGGTACAGTTGGTCAACATTCCCTTCAAGTTCACAAATTGTATATCAACCCTCGCTTTTCTACGAGGCCTTTATGCTGTAATTTATTTATCTTAATATTATATAAACATAATTTAACATTAAGTTTAATTACAATAACTTGTCACACACTCATACATAATTATCATACAACCAGTTATAACCAGTTACACTAACTCAATCTACTTATACATACCACCCATGCAACACAAAGAAGTTCACATACAATTACATATACTACACTAGACAACCAATGGGTACTTACAACAAAATTTTGGTTTTTTAAACCGTTAGTCTTGGTTGGTGGGTCAAAAGTTGGGTATTCTTCGTCTACTCGTCCTCCTCATCGGAATGGTTTTTCATCCAATGACTACACCCTGGTTCAAATGGGTCCTTATCTTCCTCGAATCTCTTCATGATAGCTAGTTTCTCATCTGATGATACTGACACAACATATTCTTTACTCTTCACAACATCCTTCCCTTTGTCAGCAGATGAATCCATCACGATAAGCTTATTCTTCAAATTCTCCCACTCGCCGCTCCCAAATGCACTCTCCCATTCCTTTTCCCATTTGTTCGTCTCGAGGTTCCATTCTTTTAAATATGACACCTATGTTGAAGAATCATACCCCTCGAGGTCTGGGGCTTCACCAAATGGTACCAGATATTCAAAAGGAATCCCACGCTCTCGCTCAATTGTTTGGTCAAGCTCACTTAGCGCCCTACACACTAAGTAAATATCATGGCTCTATGGATAACCATTCCCAAACTTAAGGTGAAACTCTTGAATCTCCTGCATGTAATCCTCCCTTAGCCTACCCCAAGATCCAGTAAGTGGTAAGGTAAGGATTAAAGCTCTCCCTTGTACAGACATATCATGGAAGGTCGAGTCGTGAGCCCCTGCATAATAAGTCATATAACTCTCCAATCGTAACAAGTGCTCCTCTATCGGTCGAGTAGTGTCAAAATTTAAATCCGAAAGGTGCATGCTAGAAAAGTCAGCCATCGGAGCTGTTAAGAAGGAATTGAAGAAGCAAATAACATTATCATAAAAATTTATTGAAACATTTGTAAATCGTCATATAAATATTTTTACTTCTTATCCCAAATATTACCCATCTTTGTAAAAGAAAATTACTTAAATATATATAGCACAATGATAACATCGATCCCGCCCTTTATCTATTCTATAATATCTAATCCCGGATATTAGCTACCCACGCTCACTTAGTCGAAATCTATTTTATTTTAGTTATTTCTACTCTCTAAATTTATTTCAACCCTAGAATCTCTTCCCCTGCTAGACGTATGGCCAAAGGCTCAATATGCGATTGCAAGGTTGCTCTGATACCAATCTGTAACGCCCCGAAAAACAGACAGGTAGCTCCAAATATATATTTTTATTAATAATAGACAACAACGAAATTATAGGGCGTCACATCCGTATTTTCCCTCCGGAAAATACAAGGCTTATACAATAAAATAAATACACTTATAAAACTAAAACTAAAAACTTGATTTATTTAATTAAACATTTTATAAGTCTCATCTTTTATATGGAGTTTCTCACTCTTGACCCTCCCTGATACTTGTACCTGAAAAATATATAAAAATAACGGGATAAGCCAACTACAGGCTGAGTACGACCTTCTATCGGCCTTATGTCATTTTCATTATTCATTATTCCCCTTTAATATCACATCAACGAGTCAATAACTTACCGACATACAATATTCATACAATATTCCCTGCAACAAACCAGTCAGGTATCAAAAACATTATATCATTTCTTATTTTCGTAAGAACATATATCCATATCACATTAGTGTCAGTCTACCATTACCGAACAAGAGAGACATTACGGAGATACACACTCCTACCGGGTCTAAGACCCACCTCCATGTACACAGGATAAGAACTTCATCAGGCATAAGACCCACCTCGGCGATTGCTGGATAACAGAACCGTAATTCACATAGAGCCGCGCTCCCTTCCGTGTACACATGTTACAAAATATTGTCATCTCTATACAATATTCGTATCCCGAATGCTACATTTGGCCAATCGTACATTATAAGAAGATGTATCAGCATAACAAACGGTATACCATATTAACCATGGATATAACAGGCAAGCAATATAACAACGATTGTACAAATTTTGAAAATATTATAAAACATGTACTTATAATGTCATCTTATTTCAATAGTACAATAGCTCACTAATCTTGTAACACCCGGAAATGTACCCTATTTTTCTAGTAGAAATATTTTACGAAATCTTTTCAGCAAATTTAAGTTTTAAATTGACTTTTTATGGTTCGAGTCGAATCTAGAATTTCCGAGTTCGTTTTTGGAATTTCCGCGAGATTCTATGAAAATCCCGTCTTAAGTCGAGTTTGACTTTTCTTGACTTTTGAGTCGAGTTTGACTTTCTTGACTTTGGAAACCGTCTTTGACTTTTCCTTCATAACTCACACAACTCCCTCCTTAACCTAATATTTCATTCAACACAAAATCAAACACACATTTCTTCCTCTTTAAGAAATCTCAAATTTCCTCTTTGATATCGATCTTAGAATTGTCGTAACTTCTTCGTTACTTGATAGAATTTACGTAAGTTCGTCTTATTCTTCTTCCCTAACTTTCCTCTATCCGTATTCATATTAAAAGTATCGTCTTTCTCGCTTTTCAAGCTTTCCGTCTTTCTCAAGATGAACTTTATTCATCTTTTTACGATCTATTTGTAGGTGGCGACCTCCAAGATCCCGACAAAGACTATTTCCTTATAGAAGAGGAGCTTGACGATTATTAGAGACGCTCAAAGGTAACGGTGAAGGGTTACTCGGTATCACTTACGTGTTTAACCTGTTTTATATGCTAGAAATCGTATTAGAAATACGATTAGGAAGATTAGAAACCATGCTATGATTAATGAATGTTGTTATATGATGATTATGGATGATGTATATTGATTGTTGATGATTATTAGAATTGATTTATGAGAATTGAAATGGATTGAATAAGTAAAGGAAGCTCACGGATGAACTGGGGTTCCTGGCCGGTCGACCGGCTGCCGGTCTGCCAACCGGCTGGGAACACTCCAGTAACATCTTTGGAAACTTGGTTGTTGCATGATGAGGTGCTCCAGGCCGGCCCACCGGCCACCGGTCCATCCACCGGCCTGGAACACATCAGTAAGGAAGTTTGGATTTTTGGTATTGTGTTCTGTGCCGGCCCACTGGCCGCCGGTCCCTTGACCGGCCTAGACCACTTTTCTCTGTTTTCCTATGATTTTGGAATTTTGCCCTGT
>JAIUZE010046411.1:0-30240 GCA_022085475.1 Heliosperma pusillum
TGTTTATCGCATGTCGAACTGGAAAATGCGATTCCGGGATTCTGGCCAGATTTAGACTAGGACCGTATTATTATCGTCGTTCTACCGGAGGAAATTAGTCCACAGATACGAAATGAATTGAATCGTGTATGCGTTCAGGGAAATGCTTATCTCGTGGATGCCTTTTAATCATACTTGCCATGTACACGGTGCTAGTGCGTTTCATTTACCGTGAGAGATGTCGTCATTGTGTCGTTATGATTGAATGAATGATTATATGATTGATCATTGGATGACTTGGCATGGTTTGTTTGTCGAGTCTCAATCTTATCAAACTTATACCGCTAACGGTGAGATGCAAGTCCTAGTGAGCGTATTCGGTTGCCTAAGAGTGTCTTCCCCGAGTCTTTGTATAACATGATGGATTCGGACTTGTACTTCTTATACTCTTATCATTATATATCGATTGGCCTATCTATCCTTATTGTCTTTCATATGTATATCTATATATATGCATGTTTTACTTTTGTATTTCCTTTTATGTACGTTTAATGTGATATGGCTGGGAGAACCCGGAGTTACTCCCCACTGATTGTGGCGTTCATGTTTTTCATGGATGAACAGGTTGCTTGCATGGATGGCTTTTTGCTTGATATTTTGGGTTCGGGTGTGAGCTAGCGGGCGTTGTCCCTGGATTGAAACACCTCTAGACGATTTTAGCTAGTTTGCTAAACACTTTGACATTTATAACTTTTTGAGAGACTTCGTCTCTTTGTTGTATTTCGTACTTTAGTTTGTAATATTTGACACTCCTCGTATACTTCTTCTTGCATGTATAAAAGTTTTTAAAAACTTCATATTTCCGCTATATAATTCACATGCTTGTATGTTTTATATTTTCGCATTCGCGAGGGTTGTCACACATTCACAGTCTGGAAGGTCATTCCATGTTGAGATGATTATCGGTTGCATAGTACTGCGGCATAGAAATCATTGTTAGTGTGTTAGATGAGATGTAAGTTGAACTATACAATGGGAAAAGGCATGCACCTGTGATCTGTTAGAAACACTTCTCGTACAGTGTTCTCTCTATCATGCATGACCTTCACCTTGCGCGAACTTGGCTCTACATAGAGGAGGACCCCGATAACATCTGCCACTAAGATCGTGGTTTTCAGTTGGCTTGCAACATAACCTTAATCAGGGAACCCGGGAGTGTAATAGAAGTTTACCAAATTTCTCGTATGGATTTGCCGTCTTTGGCACCCCTGATACACTATGGTATTCAGTTAAGAATGGCTCAGGTATCAAAGATGTTGGGCGGACCTGTGCCTGACGGCCAAACCCCATTGTATACGCCAGTTCAGTCGGGTCCCTTCCCTATTGGGCTGGGCAAGGCTTAAGTGGAGCATTTGCAATCTCATAAGTTCCATTAGGTACAAGGGCGCCTGTATATGCTTGAACCTGATCTCCAAAAAGCGTGCCATGCATTTTATTGTCCTGCAGTTTTAAGAGCACTGTCATTAAGGTGTTCTCAGAGCACTGTCAATAATTTAGTTTGAGCGAGCCAAGGTAAGGTACGCGGCTATAACTAAAGCAAATTTGGATAAAATTATGAGCCGTTTGAATGTGCACGATCTTACTGGATGTAGCTCACTTAGACATTATGAGCACGCCTCAAATTCTGCCTCGTAGAGGCAAAGTCTAGCTACACGGTCTATTGTTGCAACAAAGTAATCAAGAAATGCGGTATCATACGTTATATTTTTTATCCATGGATTGTCACAAATAATAGCCATTTGGAATTATCGAGTCGTCAAATTGTTAATTAGTAGAATGAGTGAGAGTAGAAATTGCCTTATCATCCTGTAAAAGCAGTGACTGGTAGAGGACATTCGCACCCTTTGATCTTTGTGGGCGGTCCTTTTCCAAAACTTTAACCTTGACTTTATAATCACGGCTGGTATTGTTTAGCTCATCTAGGAAAACATGAGTATCTTCCATTATACAACGCTACAAAACAGGTGACATTGTGAAACAATGTTATCACAATCTAATATTTGCATTCAATAAAGTGTCTAATTCTAAGTAGCTTAAGTAGCTATGCGTAGTTGGCATGTGTGTTTAGCCTAGGTGAACTATAGGTTCTAGGTACAAAAACAGAAACCAGTAGCAAGGAGTTAGGTCATGTGTATAGAAAATAAAACACATGCACTCTTTTTCTACACATTAGCTCATACCAACCTACTTTTATACTTGTACGTTAGCTGTCTATGTTACACCACCTATACTGAGCTTTCCATGTTGTAGAGCATGCCTTATACTCTTATTACATATGTATCTATAAGAAACCTTAGAATATCTGATGTTATTAGAGATACTAAACATATACCAAGAGCTCAGCGAGTGCATATGAAATTTAAAAGAGTAAGGCAAGCCGATACTTTTAAATCAAATATATGCCACTTAACAAGCTCACACATCAGCCCCATTAACAAACACAATGGTACCATACCCGCCATAAAAATTGCCTTTGTAATTTAATCAAATGATGTTATACAGAAAGCAAGTTACGTCTACTGTATGTAACGTAGCTAATGCGGGCGATTTAACAACACCAGATTGTATAATAATATAAGGCAGTTAACCAAACTAGAACATGAATAATTAAAAAGGGTGATCGCTTGCATTCTAACCTGGAAATTTATGTATGCAAGCGTGAATTAAAGGGCCTTTTTCAGACTTCAACATGTTATTGTCGTGACCTATAAAATGCTTGATAAAGAGTTCTCCTAGGGTGTGGTTAAAGAACATGTAAGAAACAAAAATAGCAAAGAGTGATTTATAGGGGATATAATAGTACACCAAGTGGACATATGGGCTTACTGTATGATGTGATGTTATGTGACTGATGTCTTTCAGTAAGATATCTTGCAGGGGTTGTTATTTGTGAGAATGGTATTCTATGTGGAGGTTACGTGTTCCTCATTTTGTACAATTTTTTTAATCTATAATATTATTAGTTTCCCATCTTTTAGGGTTACATTGTTGAATGTACACACACACACACACACACACACACACACACACACACACACACACACACACACACACACACACACACATATATATATATATACACACACACACATGTACACACATATATACGTAACACATTTTCACACACACATATATACATACATATATACATATATACATACATACATACATACATACATACATACATACATACATACATACATACATACATACATACATACATACATACATACATACATACATACATACATACACACATACATACATACACACACACATACATACATACATACATACATACATACATACATACATACATACATACATACATACATACATACATACATACATACATACATACATACATACATACATATATACATACATACATACATACATACATACATACATATATATAGATAGGTTCTTGTGAGTCCACCCTTTTTTTTGAGTCCATGAGTCCTCATCCTAGCCATTGGATGAGGTAGATGGATGGATGAGATTGTAGAGACAAAAACACACTTAACACTAATCAATTACCTATGCACTAATTAATTAACTTTCTCTCTCTAGCCTTTAGTTAATCACTTTTGAGCACTTTTGAATTTCTGATATTTGTGAGTGTAACTTCAAACTAAAATGTGATTTCGACTATATAAATTTGAATTTATGAAACTTCAAGACAAGTTTATGTGATTTTAGAGTTTTTATGAGTGTAACTTCAGTCATTACGAGTGTCACTTCAACCATTATTTATGTAACTTCAAACTAAAATGTGATTTCGACTACATAAATTTGAATTTATGAAATTTCAAGACAAGTTTATGCGATTTTGGCCTTTTTATGAGTGTAACTTCAGTCATTACGAGTGTCACTTCAACCATTATTTGTGTAACTTCAAGCTAAAATGTGATTTCGACTAAATAAATTTGAATTTATGTAACTTTAAGAAAATTTTATGTGATTTTAGCCTTTTCTGATTGTAACTTCAACCATTATTTGTGTTACTTCAGGCTAAAATATGATTTCGACGGTACAAATTTGAATTTTTGTAACTTTAGACAATTTATATGATTTGAACCTTTTTATGAGTGTAACTCCAGTCTTTACAAGTGTAACTTCAAACCGTATTTGTGTAACTTTAATTTTAAGACATATGTATGTAACTTTAAAACATGTTTAGGTAACTTTAGCCATTTGAAAATTTTAATTTAAATATATTTAACTTTAAGGCATATTTTGGTAACTTTAGTCCTTACTAATATAACTTCAGTTCTTAATTGTACAACTTCAAGCATAACTTCAGTCTCTTAATAGTATCACTTCAGTATCTTAATAGTGTAACTTCAGTTCCTAAAAGTGTAACTTCAGTCCTTAAAAGTGTAACTTCAATTTTTAATAATGTAATTTTAAGACATGTTATCTTTAGTCATTATTAGTGTAACTTCAGTCCAAAATAGTGTAAATTCAGTCCAAAAACACCATCAATCATACTAAAATCAAAACATAATAGTGTAACTTAAGCAAAATAATACTGTGTAACTTAAAACATATAAAATATAAATGTGAAATGTGTAACTTAAGCAAAAACATATAAAACATATAAATGTGTAACTTAAGCAAAGTGTAACTTCGGTCATTATATGAGTAACTTCAGTTACTAAAAGTGAAACTTCAGTCATTATATGTAAAACTTCAGTGAAACAACACCAATAACCACAAAAAAAACTTGTGGTTTTAGATCTGAAAAAGTAATAAACATAAAAAACTTGAAAAATAATAATGAGATCTAAAAAATAAAAACATAAAAACTTCAGTTTTTAATAAAGTAATTTTATTATTTAAAAGTGAAACTTTAAGCCTTAACAGTGTCACTTCAAGCCTTATAAGTGTCACTTCAAGCCTTATACTTCAAGCCTTAAAAGTGTAACTACAAGCCTTAAAAGTGTAACTTCAAGGCTTAAAAGTGTAACTTCAAGGCTTAAAAGTGTAACTTCAGTCTTTTTTTGTGTAACTCAAAAAAATCAGATCTAAACATAAAAAACTATAAGAAATAACAAAATTAAAAATATATATATATATATATATAGAAAGAATTAATGAAAATCTAAAATAAAATTAAAAAAAAAAAAAAAAAAAAAAAAAACGGAGAAAGACACCCAAAAACAGCCCCACCCCGACACCCACCGTGAGTCCATTACCAACCACGGCCCAACGACCACCCAAGACTCCCCATAACAGGGGAAGACGGCGACGGGGAGGAGGAAGGAGTATGAGGAGGAGGAAGGAGTATGGGAGGAGGTTGATTTTTCTTAGATCTAGTTTTTGGTGGTGGTTTTTATGCGGTTTTTCTTTTAGATCTAGTTTTTAGTGGTGGTTTGATGTGGGAGGAAGGAGTATGAGGAATGTGGTGGTGGTAGCATCGGAAGTGGGGGTGGCGGCAAGGGAGGCCGAGGAAGGGCTGGCCGGTGGTGGTAGCGTGGGAGTGGCGGCATAGGGAGGCGCCGAGGGAGGGGTAGGCCGGTGGAAAGAAGTGGCGGTCGGTGGTGGTGGTGAATGATGGTGGTCGGCGGTGGTGGTCGGGTTTGGTGAGTGGGGTGGAGGGAGGTGGTGGGTGAGTGGGTGGAAGGTGGTGGGTGAGTGAGAAGGAGATTATTTGGGTTTTGATTATTTGGGTTTTTGAATTATTTGGATTTTAGAGAGAGAGTGAGGGTTGATATTATGAGGGATGAGAGATAAGTGGATGAGTGGAAAATGTTATATATTGAATTAAGATGGGATTAGTGGTTAATTAGTAAAGATGAGAGAGAGTGGAAAATTAGGCCATTAATCCATTTTTGAGAGCTTCAATCTCAGCCATCCATCTCCAAGATCCAAGGGCCTATAAGAGGACTTATGGACTCACCTTTCCTAAGAGGACTTACATGATCCTTTCTCTCTCTCTCTCTCTCTCTCTCTCTCTCTCTCTCTCTATATATATATATATATATATATATATATATATATATATATATAGAGAGAGAGAGAGAGAGAGAGATAAGTTCTTATGAGTCCACCAATTTTTTTGAGTCCATAAGTCCTCATCTTGGCCTTTGGATGAAGGAGATGGAGGGACAAGATTAGAAATAGATGGAGGGATAAGATTATAACAAAAATGGATGGACAAGATAAGAACAAAATGGAGGGACAAGATTAACACCAAAATGAGTGAATTCCACCTACACATCAACTTGATAGTGTCCCTTTATACTAGAATATGATTTTGACACAAGTTTTTGTAACTTCAGCTTTTTATGAATGTAACTTCAGTCATTACGAGTGTAACTTCAACCATTATTTTTGTAACTTCAAACTAAAATGTGATTTCGACTATACAAATTTGAAATAATGTAACTTTGAGACAACTTTATGTGATTTTAGCCTTTTTATGAGTGTAACTTCAGTCATTACGAGTATAACTTCAACACTTATTTGTGTAACTTCAAACTAGAATTTTATTTGAACTATATAAATTTGAATTTATGTAATTTTAAGACAAGTTTATGTGATTTTAACCTTGTTATGACTATAACGCCATTACGAGTGTAACTTCAACCATTATATGTGTAACTTCAAATTAAGATGTGTTATAGGCGTAACTTCAGTCTTTACGAGCGTAACTTCAACTATTATTGATGTAACCTCGTGCTAAAATGTGATTTAATATATTAATTTGAATTTATATAATTTTAATAAATGTTTAGGTAACTCTAGTCCTTAATAGTGTTACTTCAGTCCTTAATAGTATTATAATAGTGTTACTTCAATACTTAATAGTGTTACTTCAGTCCTTATTAGTGTTACTTCAGTCCTTAATAGTATTATAATAGTGTTACTTCAATACTTAATAATGTTACTTCAAACCTTATTAGTGTTACTTCAGTCCTTATTAGTGTTACTTCAGTTCTCAATAGTATTATAATAGTGTTACTTCAATCCATAATAGTGTTACTTCAGTCTTATTAGTGTTACTTCAGTCGTTATTAGTGTTACTTCAAGCCTTGGAAGAGTAATTTCAGCCCTTAATAATGTAAAAGCAGTCCTTAATAGTTTAACTTATTTTAAAAAATGAGATCTAAATTAAAATGAAAAACATAAGAAAATTTTAAAATTTTAAAAAATCTAAAAGAAAATAACAAAACAGATTTGGAAAAGTTAAATATCATAAAAAAAAAAGGATATAATTTAAAAAAAAATAGATCTAGGAAGTAAAAATAATATAAAAAGAGCACTTTAACTAATAATAGTGTAACTTCAAGCATATGCATACCACATAATACAATCATTTATAAAAAAAAAAAAATTAAAAAGCAAGATCTAACCATAAGAAAGTAGAAAAAAAAAAACAAGATTTAAAAAATACAAAAACATAAAAACGAGAAAAAAAAATTTGCATTTGTGTAACTTAAGTTATTTATTGTATAACTTTAATCATTTATACTAAAAAATGAGATCTAAACACAATAAATTTATATTTATGTAACTAAAAAAAATTCAGATCTAAACATAAAAAACTATAAGAAATTAAAAAAAAACAAAAAAAAGAAGAAAAAGAGTGGCGGTAGAGGGAAAGCAAGGACAGAAGGCGGGGGGAGAGGAGGCGGAGGGAGAAGAGACAGGTGGGGGTCGAGGCAGGGTGGAGGCGGAAGGAGAGAGATGAGGCAGGACAGACGGAGGGGGAGGAACCGTAGTAGTGGGCTGGAGATGAGGGTGGCTGGAAGGGAGTGGCGGCGGAGAAGGTGGCCGGCAGTGGAGGAGTGTTGTGGGGGTGGTAGCCGGAGATGTGGTGGGTGGTGGTGGCCGGGTAAGTGAGGAGAAGAGATGGTGAGGGAATTTCTGTTTTTTTTTTAGGATTGTAGAGAGATAAGGGAGGGAGGTAGAGAGATAAAGGGAAATGTGAGAATGGGAAAAATGGAGTGAGGGAAGGGTATATGTACTAGGGTTTGAAGGAGAATGGATTGGGTGTGTCTCAGAATCTTGGCCTTTCATTTTGTTTTAATCCTAGCTCCTCATCCTCTTGTTTCAAGGGCTTGGATTAGGACTCATGGACTAAAAGAAAAGAGATGGACTCTCTTGATCTCTTCTATATATATATATACATATAGAATCGGGCTCCTGTGCGAACTAGAAGTTGGGTGCGAACTGTACGAACTCTTTTAAAAGACCAGATAAAGTTGTTCAAAAACAAATCCCACCCGTACCATCTCTTTCCTTCATCCTTACGAACCTTCCAAACTCCCTTCTCCCTTGTCCTTATCCTCCTCCTGCACCACCATCACAACTTCCGGTCATCCTCAAAAGTGTAGGACTCGACGATACTCCTGTTGCTAGCCACGCCGACGAACACAACCAACCACCAACACCTTCGTCGACAACGAAAACGTCAACGAAAACCACTTTACGGCTCTAAATTTCCTAATAACCTCGCTGGATCAAATTAATTATCAAAACTTACTTTTTTTTGGTAGATCTTTCATTTCAATCGAGTTTTATGAAGAAAAAAAGTAATTGGTGTACGTTTAAGATGTGTGGTAGTCATAGGTAGGTTGCGGTGGGTCGTCGTGCTGATGGAATTCGAATGGGCAAGAGGTCGCATGTGGGAGGAAGTACGCTTGTAATGGTCTGGTGATGTAGAAACGACGTCGTTCAGGGGTCGGTGTTGGTATTGATGGTGATGGTTCATGAGCCATGAGTGAGGTTAGTGGACGGTGGTGCGTAGTGGGACAGGTGTTAGTCATGAGGTGGTGAGCGGTGGTGGTTGTATACCGCAATAGGTGTTGGTTGGTTGTACGTGTTAGCTTGTCGTTGTGCGGTGGTTGTACGGGTCTGTGTCGGAGTTCAATGTAACTGGGACTGGTGGTGGTACAGTATTATTTGATCCAAGTAGAGGGTTGCAGTGGTGGTGGTGGTAGGGTGGTTGGCAGTCTTATTGTGGTTAATGGAGTGGTGGTAGTTCATAGTTTGAGGTTGATACATAAAATATTGTTAACGGATACATGTACGAATACTACTAGATACGTGTATGATGCACGTCAGACATTGACGATAGAAGTCACCGACGTAAATATGGGGGCTTTTTGAGTGGTTGTTGTGGTGAAGTACTCTGCGCCGACGTCATCAGCTGGTTGATATAGGAAGTAGTGGTAATGTACGGCAGCTATATTGAAGCCAAGTAAGTGGGGTGCTAGCTAAACACTCTTGTCAGGAAAAATGGTGGATACACAACTCGAAATGTTTATGTAGACTTTCTGAAGTTCGGATTTTAGAAGTTGCTGAAGTTTCAATAACTGTCAGTACCTGTTTAAAACGATGATTCAAGTCCGTGGATTCTAACCTCTGGTGTCGAGTTGTCGTTGTAGTTAAGTTTCAAATTGAAATGGCGTACTACTGAACTAGTGCTCTGTTTGTTGTACTAGTGTTTATTTGTTGTATGATTTAACTTGTAATGAGCTGTCTAGTTATAACATATGATATTGTTGTTTTATTTTCTAAAAAGAAACGGTAAAGATGGAGAGGATTTAGTCTTAGCTTTGATTTTGTCATAAAAGAAAACAAGGAATAGTGAAGCACTGAACTCTGAAAGAGTGAAGGCTCACTTCATTCCGAGTTGGGTTATAGTAAATGCGAGTCAAGCATAAGAAAACAGAGATGTTGTAAGATTAATATGTGTGGGTGTTACCATATTATCCCAAATAACCAATGTTATATTAAAAGGCTTATTTAGACAGGTACAGACTTCAAATAGTAATAATTGGGTACTTCAAATGTACAATGGGATGGGGTAAAACTAACTATTATATATACTACTTCCTCCGTTCCATTTGATTGTATACGTTTGCTTTTTGGGCACTATTCATAAGTGAGAAGAATATTTGATACAACTTTTAATATATAACATAAAAGATAGTCATGTGAGATCTTGTTTGAATTGTCTTACCGAGTACAATATTAATATCAAGTTTTTATAAATTTTAATAATATGTAACTGAAGATATAAACAAAACAAAATGAGCATTGACATACGTGATAAAGCAAACGTATACAACCAAATGGAACGGAGGAAGTAATAAATAGTGATCATTTTATTTTAGAATGATCATTTTATAAAAATAGTCATTTTATAATAACAAATAACTATTAGATTCAGCCTAAAATGATCTTTATTCATCGTAAAGTTATCAATTTTTAAGGGTAGTCGTCACATCTCTGACATTCTAGACACTCTCATTTACCTTGCTAGATACACGCCTTTAAATTGCTAGATACATTCATTTACCTCGTTAGATCCACATCTATGACAAGCTAGATACACTCCTTTATATTACATGCCTTTATATTGCTAGATACACAATTTTACCTTGTTAGATACCACATCTATGCAAGCTAGGTACGCTCCTTTAAATTGCTAGATACATGCCTTCTTTAAATTGCTAGATACATACCTTTAAATGGCTAGATACATGTCTTTAAATTGCTAGATACACATTTTTACCTTGCTAGATACACGTCTATGACAAGCTAGATACACTCATTTAAATTGCTAGATACATGCCTTTAAATTGATAGATACACTCATTTACTTGGTTAGATACACTCTTTTAAATGGCTAGATACACTATTTGACCATGCTAGATACACTATTTGACCATGCTAGATACACATCTATTTTGTTTTTGTACATACTAGATACACATCTATGACAAGTTAGATACACTCTTTTAGATTGCTAGACACAAACATTTAACTTGCTAAATACACTTGTTAGCCTTGCTTGATACTCGTCTCTGTCAATCTAAATATACTCATCATACTCATCTACTTTCCCAGATATACTTCTTTACCTTTCTAGATACACATATCTTGGAAGATAGATACACACCGGACCCTGTAGATTTTGGGCAAGGCACTAGCTTCATGTCTCCACACCGCCTGCACATTCCCAACGACGTGCTATCTCAATAATTAAAATTGACGTAAAAGCATATATCTAATTTGTAATTAGCATAATTATTCAAATTCAAAATCATAACTCACCATAATCCCCATCAAGTTTTTTGTACACAACCAATTCAAAAACTTAACTGACAAAATCATCCAAATGTGTTGCGCATGATCTGAGTTCAATAATCATTACATAAAAACAGTCACATGTTTAACAACCAACACAAGCCACTGAGCCAGTATAAACATAAACAAAATTAAAAACATAAAGACAAAATGGGGGGCCTGCTTGGATTCTTCACTACCTTCTTCTTAACAACCTGATACTAATTTATCCAAAAAGTACAATTACTCAAATTCCAATTCACAATCCCAAACAAAATTACACAAACTAAACAAACAACTACATTACAACCAAAAACTAACCAAAATTGAATGACGGAAATAACCTGAACTGGTGCAGGGCGAAGAATCGAACCCTAAAATCACAAAACCCTTGATTTTTGGCGCATTTGTGAATCGAATATTATGTTAATAATCTAAATCCAGATTTGGAGGTGTTTGATTGACGGATAAACAAAGAGTATGAATCTGAAAGTAAAATCTTTTGAAATTAAGCCATTAATTATCAAAAAATGAGATTAGAGGCGAGTACGATGAAGGGCGACGGTTAGGATTTGATGTCAGCTGAGGTGGTCGGACAGACGACATCAGTTAGCGGGATCTCGCTGGTCGGAGGAGTCATGAGAAAGGGTGGAAGTTGTGTGTTTGTGGTGGGTGGGAGGCGCTTCAATTTTGTTTGTGCTGGTTAATGAAGATACGAAAACAAGGATAATGGGTTTAATTAGTTAGTTCGTACTGTTCGTACGGAACTCTAGTTCGCACGGGATCCTGCCCCTATACATACATATATATATATATATATGTATATATATGTATATATATGTATATATATATATATGTATACATATATATATATATGTATACATATATATATATATATGTATACATATATATATATATATGTATACATATATATGTATACATATATATATATATATATGTATATATATATATGTATACATATATATATATATATATGTATACATATATATATATATGTATACATATATATATATATGTATACATATATATATATATGTATACATATATATATATGTATACATATATATATATATACATATATATATATATATTTTCGCGTGTGTGTCCACGGATAACTTGTTTACATTTCATTAACGCAATCGGTAAGCTTACTAAGTTGTCATATTGTACGGCAATCTATCTCATTTTGATTTTAAGACATCAGAAGAGGCCTTATAAATTAAATAGTGGTATTTATCGTTTAGCTATGTCAATTTTATATACGTATGAGCTTTGAGCCTAGCCTGGCCATCTGCTAACGACAGCGTTTATAGTAAATTCAACATATATGTCATTTTAAATTGAACCGTTTTTTTATCCCGTGGTGTTTGTCATTTAGAGTGAGTACACTGTATAGTGCCAATTACTGACTTGTTATGATTTTCCTTCATCTATAACCCGACTTCCTGTGTATTTCTGGGATGTAAATGACCCGTTAGAGAGCCACACAGTGGACATGTATTGTCTGCTAAAGAATGTGCAATTGCTCTTAAAAAATGCATTTGCGTGCACTAAATAATCTATGGAGTAATTAAACTGCACAGCTCTTCCTAATGTAAACCTCAAGCTGGGATCTGTTTCAAAGTCACGAAACAGGGATGCCCAGTAAAGCCATTACCAATTTTAAGTAAACACACTGCAAACAGTTGGGGGACACTTATTCGAGTAAGACGTAAGGACGACCAGTTGTAGCAACTCAGGCACCAGCGTCGAACCTTTGGAAAGCTGTGTAAAGCGCATACATAGAATGAGTGTTGCTGAAATCTGTAGAGCCAAATAGTACCTCCTAATAGTTGTGGTCAAGTAGCCAACAACTTGGACTTACTATATTAGGAGGGATGAGATAATAACATTAGTATGCAGTTGACATTAAAAGCAGCCTTCTCCAGCATAATTAGTTGGCTTAGTGATAGGATATATCGCACACCTATGCAAAGATAAATTTCCCTGGACACAAATAAATGTAGTACGAGGGGTCGAACACAAGGAGACGGTAATTTCGTTATAAAATGCTATGAATGGACTACTATCAAGTCGGTTTAACGGTTTGGTTTGGTTTGATGTTTAGCTAACTATGATGCAAATCAAATAATATTAAAAGAGTCTAGGGGAGTCGGGTCACTCATGCAAATACGTAAATGCTCATTTTAAACATAGGAATTCTTAATATTGTTAATTGTTTAGGCTAAAGACACCCATCTCTCGATATTAGTGTCAACCTTAGGTCGAGTCCTAGAGAAATTTTGTTATAACTAGAGTCGTCCTACTACACATGCGTAGTCTAATGCGACTCCGTGCCTCTCGACTTATAGAATGAATTAACAAATTTAATCAATGCAATTGGCCAAATAACAAAGATTAACAAAACAATACAAGCATGTGATAGAAACAATTTATCAATATTAGTTCATCCTTGTTTTAACATTTACAACTTACTAATTATGCATGGCTTCCTTAATCCCTAGACAAATGAAATTACTCACTCATATTGATAATTAAACTAATACTATTTGATATTATAAGCATGATGAATATGAAATTATAAAAGAAAACAACTTGTTAATAAAATATGCTACACTAAGTGAATGAAACTAACAATTCTAATGTAGAAAACAATGAAGCTATGATTAACTAATGTTACGATTAACTGAATGTTACGTAAGGTAAATGACGGAAATGAATACTAACATAAAACTAGAATTAGGATTGCCGCAATAGAGAAATATAACTTGGAAATGAAGAACAAATAACCCAAATGCTTGAATGGAAAGATTGAATTACAACTTTGAAATGTAACCAAGTGTTTGACAAAGTAATAACTAAATGTTTAACTAATTATGAAACTAAGAAAAACTTGTATGCTTAAGCTAAATCTATGAAAGATATGTGAAAGATGAGTAAAAGATATGATAAAAGATATCCCTAAGAGTCGAAGTCCCTCTCCTTTATATAGGGAGAGGGACATGAAATGGTAGATTTCACAGAAGCCAAACCCCAATCTAATCCGGGTATATTAACCTAATTTCTCCATCTAATGCTTAAGGAATCCTAAACTATGCCTTTAAACACCTTAATTCTCCGGTTAATTGCATAGTTTAGGGTTTCTTTGAGCATCTAAAGGAGTATCATATGCTTGAGTTGTGGACTCCTTGTTTTGGGCTTCATTTTTGGTTTTGCATTTCAATCCATTTCACAAATCTTCATGTTTGGCTTGTCATTCTCCTTTCATGGTCCATTTTGCTTCCATTAGATTATTGGACTTTGGTGCTTGCTAATTATGTTAGGAAAAAGCCTCTAAATGCTTAGATTCCTACAAAACATAGCAAAAACGAGCAATGCACCTCAAACACGTAATTAGCTCATAAAAATACTAAACAAAGTATAATAATCATGTAAAATCGAGCTAAATTAGGGTGTAAAGTCATATAAAAACTAGACATATCAAACTCCCCCAAGCTAAACCCTTGCGTGTCCTCAAGCAAGCACATAAGACCAAGACAAGAGAGGAAAACAACGTAGTCCCCACAATTGCAATATCCAATTTTAAACTATCAGCATAATGACTTAAATCCCGAAACAACATGGGAATAAGGATAATGCAAAAACATGGATGAGATTTACATGGCGATGTAGCATGAAAGACTTCAATTGAACTTTTTGGCTCTTTCATGATCTTTTGACTTATGGACTCTTACGATACACTCAAACTCATTTTAATGTGAAATGATTTTTGTGAGTAGCACTCACCTATCCTCGACCCATGAGAGTGTGCCCGCAATCTAATATGGTAAAAATTTCAAAACTAGAAGCCAAAAACATTCAAATGCAAGCATGAAAAGGAAGCCATAGGTAAGAAGAAGGTTAACAAGAAATGGGTAAGAAAGGGGAACAAATGATTTATGATATGTGGAGCTAAGTCAAGCTATCAACAACCATATGTAAGGATGCTCAATCCCAAAACTATCCCAAAATTTCCAATACAATTCTTAAGAAAATTCTCCAAAGTATATGAATAAAACATGAGAGTTTCTTAAAAAAAATTTCTTCTTCTTTTTTTCAATATTCAAGACATGCTTTTTTTTATTTCATTTCATGCTTTTTTCCTTTCTTTTTCTCTTTTTCTTTTTCTTTCATTTCTATCATTTTTTCATCATTTTTTTTTGAAAGCATTAAGACCAAGCTCACAATGATACTTCAAAATACGACAAATCCTAAATGAACACCCAAACACAAATTAATCAAAGCTACTAGCTCAACAAGGTAGGCAATTTTTATATGTAGCTAAGGTAGATTTTTGTGAATGGGTTCAAAAAGGCAAACTTAATCATGTGAATGGCTCCAAAATGCTAACAAATGAATGCATGCTTATAAAGAGATGAAATTAAAACCATACTTGTGCGTATTTGATGTAGCACAAACCATAAGGGGACCTACACTCACCTAAGAGAGACCGAATATGGATGTATCGGTCTAAGGAGGCTCTACCTTACCAATTTGTGGTTTGCCAAAAGTCAAGATCAAGCTTATTAGGTTCAATTTCCATCTTCCACCTACTATGTCAAGACATCCCCATGAATGCAATTATCCCGTCAAATAATAGGGAATCATTAGCTATTAAGCTAAAAATGGGATATACAAATAGGTACAACTATGTAAACCATGACCAAAGTAGGCAAGCAAAGCATATGAAGCACACAAATTCCAAAGTTTATAAATTTTCTAACTAAATGCAACTACTAACTAAAATGCAAATGCAATCCCCCCCCCCCCCAAGCTAAACAAACCATTGTCCTCAATGTGCCAACATGTAAAAACACCCAAGCTAACCGTAAAAACGGTTCAAAGCACAAAACAGGGAAGACGAGAGGTTAATATTTAATGGGGAGTGGGAAAAATACAACTAAAGTGCAAAGCAAAAATAACTTACTAGACTAGCTAGCCTCCCCAAAGCTAGTATGAATATGGGGGAATCCTCCAAAGTGATGAAGGAAATGATGTTTCCTTGAGATTTAAATGAAGAAAAAGGAAGAAGAAAGATAGAGTGTACCGTCGGTTTTCGAATAAGAGGAATTCTGTCATTTCGGTTTTGGTACAAAACAGAATAACAAACAGACGCATAGAAATTGGGAACCCCGATCGGGGCCTGGGAACCCCGATCTGGGTTTGCCCCCTGTAAAGATAAATTTGATAGGATATATCGCACACCTATGCAAATATAAATTTCCCTGGACACAAATAAATGTAGTACGAGGGGTCGAACACAAGGAGACGGAAATTTCGTTATGAAATGCTATGAATGGACTACTATCAAGTCGGTTTAACGGTTTGGTTTGGTTTGATGTTTAGCTAACTATGATGCAAATCAAATAATATTAAAAGAGTCTAGGGGAGTCGGGTCACTCATGCAAATACGTAAATGCTCATGTTAAACATAGGAATTCTTAATATTGTTAATTGTTTAGGCTAAAGACACCCATCTCTCGATATTAATGTCAACCTTAGGTTGAATCCTAGAGAACTTTCGTTATAACTAGAGTCGTCCTACTACACATGCTTAGTCTAACCCGATTCCGTGCCTCTCGACTTGTAGAATGAATTAACAAATTTAATCAATGCAATTGGCCAAATAACAAAGATTACTAAAACAATACAAGCATGTGATAGAAACAATTTATCAATATTAGTTCATCCTTATTTTAACATTTACAACTTACTAATTATGCATGGCTTCCTTAATCCCTAGACAAATGAAACTACTCACTCATATTGATAATTAAACTAATACTATTTGATATAATAAGCATGATGAATATGAAATTATAAAGGAAAACAATTTGTTAATAAAATATGCTACACTAAGTGAATGAAACTAACAATTCTAATGTAGAAAACAATGAAGCTATGATTAACTAATGTTACGATTAACTAAATGATTCGTAAGGTAAATGACGGAAATGAATACTAACATAAAACTAGAATTAGGATTACCGCAATTGAGAAATATAACTTGGAAATGAAGAACAAATAACCCAAATGCTTGAATGGAAAGATTGAATTACAACTTTGAAATGTAACCAAGTGTTTGACAAAGTAATAACTAAATGTTTAACTAATTATGAAACTAAGAAAAACTTGTGTGCTTAAGCTAAAGCTATGAAAGATATGTGAAAGATGAGTAAAAGATGTGATAAAAGATATCCCTAAGTTTCGAAGTCCCTCTCCTTTATATAGGGAAAGGGACTTGAAACGATTGTGATCACATAAGCCAAACCCCGATCGGGGCCTGGGAACCCCGATCGGGGTTTGGCCCCTGTAAGTTCCTGATTATTTCTGTGATTTGCAATACGAGTTTCCCCGAACGGATTTCCGTGCTGGGGGATGCGTGAATTTCCTTATCGACCCTTCTTATCTTCATTTTTCACCTAAATATCACCAAAAATAAACATCATCAAGTCCAGTTAACTCTAAAAAAAAACGAGAAATTACGGAAAATAAGAAAAATAAATAAAACTACAACAAATAAAAGCTTGGGTTGCCTCCCAAGAAGCGATGGTTTAACATCCCGCACGACGTATGAACTTCAAGTCGGTTCAAGCTTCCATGCTAACTCCCTCTATTACCCCAACGATCGCATTCTCATGGTAGACCTTACCACCGATTTGAAACTCTTCCCCCTTCAAAATTTTCCCATCATCGACAAAGTGTGAGCTTTCAGCCATTGATAACTCTTCTCTATCCAACTCATGCTCCAAAGCATCCATCTCCTCATTCCCAATCTCGTCATCACCTGCAAATGATTCTAATACCAAGAGCGCCTCCAAAGGGTCTTTAGCCAAAGACCGAGAGATAGAGTCATCTATGACAATGTCCAAAACATCAATAGAAAACCAAGACTCTTCAAAAATGGGACTCTTCATGGCACTATTCAAGTTAAATGTGACCTTATCGTCACCCACTTCCAATGTTATTTTACCATTCTTGACATCCATTATCGCACCCGCGGTATGTAAAATGGGTCTTCCTAAAATAATTGGGATTTGGGCATCCTCGGGCATGTCAAGAACAATAAAATCAACCGGAATAAAAAATTTACCAACCTTGACGGGAACATCCTTCAAAACTCCCAAAGGGCGTTTTATAGAACGATCCGCCATTTGCAAAGTGACACTAGTACATTTCAAGACTCTCATATTAAGCTTACCACAAATAGAGTAAGGAATGACACTTACACTAGCACCTAAATCACATAAAGTTTTATCAATTTGATAGGTACCAATTGTGCATGGAATAGAAAAACTACCGGGATCTTTTACCTTAGGAGGGGACTTATTTTGCAAAAGAGCACTACACTCGGGCGGTGAACGCTATAGTTTCAACTTCGTCAAAAGTCCACTTCTTAGTTAAAATGTCTTTCATGAACTTAGTGTAAGACGGAATTTGAGTGATTAATTCGGTAAAAGGAACAGTTACCTGAAGGTTCTTCACAACTTCCATGAATTTACCGAATTGAGTGTTCTTGTGATGCTTTGCGAATCTATGAGGGAAAGGCACTTTGACTTTTTCCGGCTCCTTTGTCTCAACAACCTTCTTTGGAGGAGCATCCTCCACATCTTTGACTTGCTCAACCACAATAGGATCATCCACCTTCTCGGGCATAACCTCATCTTTCTTACCACTGGATGAAACCTCCAACTCAACAAGCACCTCCTCGTTGTCTTTGGGCATGGGTGGCTCATCATACTTTGTACCACTTCTCAAGGTGATTGCATTTAGAGTATCATATGGTTGCTCACCTTGAGGTGGTAATTGACCCGGTCTTCTTTGAGAGCTAGAAGTGGCTAGTTGAGCCATTTGTTTCTCTAGCATTTTGATTGCGGAACCATGGCTTTGATCATTTTTTTGAAATTGAGCCAACATGTCCGATTGAGTCTTAGCAAATTGTACTACTAAGAACTTGAGTTCTTGATAGTGTTGTTGGACATTTTGTTGTGGTGGAACTTGGGTTGGTTGAGAGTTTTGGATTGGTGGTCTTTGTTGGTAGTTTTGACTTTGATAACCCGGTGGATAATTGAATATTTTTTGTGGGACATAGGCATTTTGTTGAGCTTGAGGCACAAAATTTTATTGGGGTTGAGGATTGAGCACATTGTTGCTTTTGTAGGACAAGTTGGGGTGGAATTTTGTGTTCGGGTTGTAAGTATTGGAAAAGGTACCCGGTGGATAAGAACTTTGTTTAAAAGTTTGAAAAGCACATACCTCTTCCATAATAGCTTGGCATACATTGGAGTAATGACCCGCACCTCCACAATTTTCGCAAACAACAATTTGACTAGTAGAAGACACGACATTGAGTTGATGAACCGCTTGTTGAGCCTCCAACTTTTCTTGGAGCAAAAGAATTTGATTCTTCAAGATGCTAGTGTCGGCAACTCCCTCTCCTCCTTGGATGGGTGCACTCCGGGAATTAACATATTGGGCATCGTTGATTGCCATAGATTCAATGGTAGCATGAGCAATATCCGTGTCAATCTCTTGAAAACGCCCATTGTTGGCGGAATCAAGAATTCTTCGGGATTCGGCACAACACCCATTGTAGAATGTTATGGCAAGGAACCAAGCATCCAACCCATTGTGTGGGCATTGCCTTTGGAGCTCCTTGTATCTCTCCCAAGCTTCATATAAGCTCTTAAGAGCTTGTTGACGGAATCCCGTGATTGGGCTCCTAAAAGTTTGAGTTTTCTCGGGTGGAAAAAACTTTTGATACAAAGCAAGAGCCAATGTCTCCCAATTTGTCACTCCCATGGTGGCACGATCAAGGCTATTGATCCAAAGTTTTGCCTTGCCCTTCAAAGAAAAAGGGAAAAGTATTTCCCTAATTTGGGCTTGAGTGACACCCGTTTGGCAAATCAAGGAGCAATAGTCACAAAAGTTTTGCACATGCAAATTGGGATCCTCCAAAGGACTTCCCCCAAATTGCTTCCTCTCCACAAGGGTAATGAAAGCTGGTTTGATCTCGAATTCCGGGGCGGTAATTTGAGTGGTGGTGATACCGGCCGGAAGCATAGCCGCAGTGGGCTTGGAATGATCGGAAAGTTTCACCATTCTCTTAGTTGGTGAGGGTAGTGGAGATTATGATGAACTAGAAACCTCCTCATTTTCAAGATTTTTCAGATCGTCTAAGTAAGATTTTCGGGCACTTTCAACTTGCACGGGAGAAGAGGCGTCTTTTACTTCTTTCCAAAAGCGCTGTCTTCTGCGAAAGGTTTTCACAGGCTCGGAATCCGGTGAAAGTAATTCTTCCTCACGAGAAGACCTGGGCATAAGGCAAGAATCATCAAGGAAATTGTAAGTATGGTCTCAAGGAACAAGTGTTCCTAAAGACAAGAGAAAAAAATGATAGAAGTCTACAAATCAAAAACGAAATAAAACCGTTTCCCCGGCAACGGCGCCAAAATTTGATAGGATATATCGCACACCTATGCAAATATAAATTTCCCTGGACACAAATAAATGTAGTACGAGGGGTCGAACACAAGGAGACGGGAATTTCGTTATTAAATGCTATGAATGGACTACTATCAAGTCAGTTTAACAGTTTAGTTTGGTTTGATGTTTAGCTAACTATGATGCAAATCAAATAATATTAAAAGAGTCTAGGGGAGTCGGGTCACTCATGCAAATACGTAAATGCTCATGTTAAACATAGGAATTCTTAATATTGTTAATTGTTTAGGCTAAAGACACCCATCTCTCGATATTAGTGTCAACCTTAGGTCGAGTCCTAGAGAACTTTCGTTATAACTAGAGTCGTCCTACTACACATGCGTAGTCTAATCCAATTCCGTGCCTCTCGACTTATAGAATGAATTAACAAATTTAATCAATGCAATTGGCCAAATAACAAAGATTAACAAAACAATACAAGCATGTGATAGAAACATTTTATCAATCTTAGTTCATCCTTGTTTTAACATTTACAACTTACTAATTATGCATGGCTTCCTTAATCCCTAGACAAATGAAACTACTCACTCATATTGATAATTAAACTAATACTATTTGATATAATAAGCATGATGAATATGAAATTATAAAGGAAAACAACTTGTTAATAAAATATGCTACACTAAGTGAATGAAACTAACAATTTTAATGTAGAAAACAATGAAGCTATGATTAACTAATGTTACGATTAACTGAATGTTACGTTAGGTAAATGACGGAAATGAATACTAACATAAAACTAGAATTAGGATTACCGCAATAGAGAAATAGAACTTGGAAATGAAGAACAAATAACCCAAATGATTGAATGGAAAGATTGAATTACAACTTTGAAATGTAACCAAGTGTTTGACAAAGTAATAACTAAATGTTTAACTAATTATAAAACTAAGAAAAACTTGTGTGCTTAAGCTAAAGCTATGAAAGATATGTGAAAGATGAGTAAAAGATATGATAAAAGATATGATAAAAGATATCCCTAAGTGTCGAAGTCCCTCTTCTTTATATAGGGAGAGGGACTTGAAACGGTAGATTTCACAGAAGCCAAACCCCGATCGGGGCCTCCTTAATCCGGGTATATTAACTTAATTTCTCCAATTAATGCTTAAGGAGTCCTAAGTTATGCCTTTAAACACCTTAATTCTCCGGTTAATTGCCTAGTTTAGGGTTTCTTT
Organism: Heliosperma pusillum; assembly: GCA_022085475.1. Classification (NCBI taxonomy): domain Eukaryota; kingdom Viridiplantae; phylum Streptophyta; class Magnoliopsida; order Caryophyllales; family Caryophyllaceae; genus Heliosperma; species Heliosperma pusillum. Next base: position 21,864 of record JAIUZE010046411.1, read on the forward strand.
GAGCATCTAAAGGAGTATCATATGCTTGAGTTGTGGACTCTTTGTTTTGGGCTTCATTTTTGGTTTTGCATTTCAATCCATTTCACAAATCTTCATGTTTGACTTGTCATTTTCCTTTCATGGTCCATTTTGCTTCCATTAGCTTATTGGACTTTGGTGCTTGCTAATTGTGTTAGGAAAAAGCCTCTAAATGCTTAGATTCCTACAAACCATAGCAAAAACGAGCAATGCACCTCGAACACGTAATTAGCTCATCAAAATACTAAACAAAGTATAATAATCATGTAAAATCGAGCTAAATTAGGGAGTAAAATCATATAAAAACCAGACATATCACTTTGCTGTATCTTATATTTGAAGAAGAAAAAAGGAACAAGTAGCGTACCTCATAAAAAAGGTTTTTGGATAATCCCTGTAAAGCGCAGATCACAATGAGGGGTACCGAAATCTTTAGAGCCATATGATATGTCCTTGTAGCTGTCGCCAGGCAGCCAACAGCTTAGAATTACTACATAAGGAGGGACGAGATAACAACATTAGGAGGTAACTGATGTTCTAAGCAGCCTACTCCTCCATAGGTAGCTGGCTTAGCTGCGTGGGATACAAGAGCAAGCGCTACAGGAACAAGAAGCGCACCTCATAACAAAGGTTTTAGGATTATCCATGCACGCTCTAAAGCACTGTAGGATACAATGTTCTTTAGAGCGGTTGCTGGTACGCCAACTGGCCCCGGTGTTGCTATTATTGTCACTTGACTTGCTTCGCGTGCCCTGGAGATTGCCACGTAAAGCTGGCCGTGAGAAAAACATGGCCGTGGAAGGTATATAGCGACTTGGCTTAGAGTTTGTCCTTGGCATTTGTTAATTGTCATTGCAAAGCTCAATTTCAAGGGGAATTGATTTCTTTGAAATTGGAACGGGTAGTTTGCTAATGTTGCTGGCCGTAACTTGATATGTGGTATAAACACGTGTTCTCTTTTGTGGTGGCCAGTTGTTATCACGCATTCAGTTGAGTTCCTACTAAATTTCTTGCACAACAGCTTTGTACCATTGCAAAGCCCATATGAAGGCTGTAGATTTTTTAATAGAATCACCGGGCAGGTTTCTTTCAAAATTAGTTCATGAGGGCTCATACCACCCGGACTTAGTTTGTTTATGAACTCTGATGGATAAATATTGCATTTATCGTCTAGCATTGAATCGTAGCTTTTGTAAGTAATAGGAGTGTCAGGGAACTGATGGATCAAAATGTTGTTTATGGCATCAACATCATCATTTAGCGGAGTTAATATGGCCCTGGTCGTGAACATGCTTGAGTCAAATGAACGAAGTTCCAGCTCTGGAAATGTTGATGCGGTCAGATAACTTATAGGGTCGACGTCTTCTGGCGACCTAACCAAACCGTTAGGTAATTAGATGTACTCATATTCTTTGGTTTTCATATTTCTGTTTCCAAGACTAAGTAGGAATTGGGCGAAAACCGGATCGCTTTGTGCTCAAAGATTCTCGGTGAGATGGAATTTTATGAGGCGTGGCCATAATGATGAGCTTACCAAGCTAGCTTCAACAATTTCACTGTGATCTGCGAGGCACAACTGGCAAGGTTTGACGGAAATCCCCGCCAAAGACAATAACTTTATCGCCAAAAAGCAGATCTGAATTACACAGGTCTCTTAGAAGTAGGTCAAGAGATTCTACATTCTGTCTTCGTGCCATTGAGGCTTCATCCCAGATTATTAGGCTATTTGCTTGAATCAAAGCCGCCAGGCTACCATGTTTAGGAACGTCACATGCTAAAGAAACTTCAGAGTCAATGGGAATTTTGAACCGTGAATGAGCCGTACGGCCAGAGGGTATGTTAGAAGCGGCTATGCCAGAAATTGCTGTTGGTAACACCACTTTGTTCATTAACCTCACCTAAGCGTACAATGCATTGTACAAAAATGTCTTCCCTGTCCCTCTCGGACCATCTATGAAAAAATCACCTGGCTTTGCTGCCGTGACATGTTCCATTATTGTTGTGAAAGCTTTTTCCTGAGCTGCATTAAGCATGGCACGACACCTTGTACAGTCTTCTGGTATGGGCGCATCTAGCGCATCAGTAATGTCTCTGGTCCGCCGCAAATCTGCATCATCACATGTATCCAAGTGGCTCAACCCGAAGAATTTTAACGACTTCCCATGGCCTCATTGTACTGCTCAACTGATCGGACTGTTAGCTGCTTGACTTTGTGCAGTCTGTCAGGAAACTGCTTGCACTAATCGTCTGACAAGGAACTATAGTGGCTTTCCCACAACAATGACGGGTTCTTTGGCTGGGCAAAAAGCAAAAGTGTTGCGAATAGGCGTCGAAGTGCAATTGGCATCTGCACCTCACATGCCTCAGCCAAGCATAGTTCAACAGCATCGTCATGTTTAAGTATGTGATTTTTTAGGGCTGCTTCTTGAATTGTTGCACATTTATAATTGTCAACTGTTAAAAGGTCGTCAAATGATGTAGGTCCCCGCACATGCAGTAAGAGCAACCGATGGAAATCCCGTTCCCCTTCAGACGGGGCCACAAAAACCATCCTACCAATCACAAACACCGTAGTTTTTCTCTTTATCCGTCGTTTTTGGCTAGTGTCCTAGCGATATTGCTCTGTAAACTCAGCGTATAAGAGTTTTGGGCAGCCTGCTTCGGCACTTGTTCGAAAAAACTCAGTTAGGGGTGTCCGGCTGTTTTTGTCATTAGCAACAATCTCTTCTAAGTTATCCGTTGGCCTGAGGCGTAGTGTTTGCCTATTGGGTAGGTGGACCTGCAGTGGCATCACTGGCGGATGTATTTCAAAGAGGTTAAACCCAAAGATCTGCCATGCTGCTTCACACAGGGACACCCATCGGCCTGACTGGAACTGCGTTATCTCATCAGTGGCTTTTTGCTGCTCACCACCCATAACCGAAAAAGAAATCTTGTCGTGCCCTTTGTAGATATACTTGTACAAATATTTTACAGCGTGTATTGTTGAGCACACTTCGATGTTGAGGTGACAATCAAAGAGAGCTAGCAAATATGGAATGTAAGGTATTACCCACCTGTTGTCCAGTTGTTCTTTGCGTATGACAGCACAGTCACGTGTGTCCCATCTTCTATATACAGAGAACCCTTCTGGGTTGTTTGTAGTCTCGGGTGTAAAAGCTTTTGGATAACCATACTTGCACTGCCCCAAAGATTCTCTATGTGCCATGCATGGGCATTTCGGGTTAAGTATGCCACAAGGGCCGTGCATCATATACTTGAGCACGGGTGTGCAAAGGGAAGGCTCGTTGACCGGCGGTATCTCAGCTGAAAGAAAATTGTCATAGTCTCTTGGGCATCTAAGTCGGTTCCCAGGTTTAAGGATAATAAGAAAGTGGGTATGAGGGAGTCCTCGTTTTTGGAACTCAACCACATAGACAAAAGTAGCGACTTCTCCAAAAGCCTGTTTGTCCACAATCTACTTTTTTAGAGCTAGAAGTTTTGCCCGAAACACTCGTGCAACTATGTCGGGGCGGTTTTGAGCCACTTCACCTGCTCTAAGCTCTGCTTTAATCTCAGGCCTGTTAGCATTGCATGTCATGGTCACAAAGAGGTCAGGCTTCCCAAATCTGTGTACCAGAGCCATTGCATTTAAATATCGCCTTTTCATATCACGCGAACCACCTAAGAATGTAGGTGGCAAAATGATCATCTTCCCAATGTTTTCTGCGGAGCACTGACCTGCCTCAACGGTGTCAAGTATACCCTGATATAACTCCGCCCTTATGGTGTCCTGGTTGTGCCGAAAATAATCAAGCCTTGTGTTTTCAATTTTAACATACATATCAACCACGTATTGCTGAAGACAACGTCCAGCTTTTAAAAGCATGTTGCCAGGTCGATGCTGCAAATTATAGCTGTAATATTGCTTGCAAGAGACAACTTTTTCTTTTGGGCCACCATCACTCTCTATTCCTGCCATAAAAGTAGAGGGTGTTAATGTTAAAAAATCACTGACATAGTGAGGTCACAACTATATGGCATTATACATACGATCATGTTGATCAGCTAATATACTTTCAACAGTTTGTGCAGGCGCGCGCGTAGCACTCTGGGGAACTGGTCTTGCGGCCGATGACTCGCCTTAATTCTTTTTCTTAAGACCTTGCACCCAGCCACATTCACCGCAAGGGAACATAAGAGGGTACTGCAAGGGATGGTAGCATTTATAATCATGCATGATCCGATGTGACTCGTTGTCTTTGGTAGTGACAATTATGTGGGGACTATTAGACTGGCTGGATGATGAGCTATCTGACCATATTATAGCAACCTCGTCAGACGTGGTGCATTGTACACTTGTTGGTCTGGGGCTGTGTCGCGGTTCAGCAATATTTGGGTATGTTCATGTACTGGGAGATCTTTAAGGGAACGAAAAAATCGTGCATATGGGTTGACCTGGGTAATTTTAATTAGGATATCAACTATGTCTTTTTCGTATTTCTTGAAAATAATTTGTTCTATTTACCGCTTCATGTTGGCCATCGTAAAAGTAGAGCTGCAAATACTTCGGCACTCCATCGGCTGGCAGCAGTGAAGAGACGTGGTGATAAATTTGACCGTGTAGCTTAAAAACATAAATACCTTTATGAGTTTAGCTTCGATGTCCCCCCAAATGGAGCTGTATGCAAATTGATTATTGTATAGGCGTATATATTTGCGAAAGTGCACAGCATCTTCATCGGCAGTAGTGTCGAGCCTAACCAACTCTGCTGGAAATTCGTTTGATGGCAGCTCAATTGTCCCATTAGCACAAGAAAAAGGGGGTTTCATATGCGAGTTTTTTCGCCATGCACTTGTAGCACGTTTTACCGGCTAGTAGCTGCAGTTTTGCTATAGGCAGGGGATGGATTGTGTGAGCTAGTGGCATTCCTGACAATGGGCCATAAAACAGTGAATGTCAATTATCACATATATTATAACACTAAGTACCTATTGGATTTGATAAGCAAGGTAAATCACAAAGATGACAACCTAAAATTAACTTGAATTGTGGGGTAGATTAATAGATGACTTTGAACATACCCAACAAATATGACGGCCTATAACTTGTAATTACAGGTTTATAACCTACAAAACGTTATACCCTACAAATCATTATTATTTTGCTGGGAAAAGGGGCAACTCTAAGAATTAAGTAATCAAGTGTGGCAAAAAACAAAATAAATCTAATCGATCGACGTAATAATCAAGTTAAATAAAGAATTATATGATGCGTTTGTAAACAGGAACTTACTTGCCTGCGGCACGCGCACTCCGAGCCCTCATCTTGGCTGGTGTTTGAGAGGGTGTGCCTTGGGTATTGCTGTAAAAGCAGAGATATTAGCAAAGCATATATTAATATATTGCTTTGTTACCATAAATTATTGTTGAGCCCATACCCGACCCTAGCAACATCTGTTTGAGTATGCAGCGGTAAAGCTCGCTTCCCACGCCTCACTTGCGCTGATGAAGGTTAGTAAGGGAAATCATATTCCTGGGCCAAAGCATCCATCAACTAAATATTCTTTACATCCCTGCAGACACTTTTAGTTGGCCGGCCAACGTTCTCAGCAGGGCCTATTAGCACATTACAAAGACAACCAATGTTACAACTATTATGAGTCCAGAGAACAAGGGGTCTGTGTAAAGGTAGTATGGCATACACGTGGTTTATATTTGCGCTGAGACTGTAGCCAGGCATCGCACAACTAAACATGTTACTACCCATCCTACACATAAGTTTGCTTTGTCAGGTGCTGGCTAGCCTAAACGCAATAACATATATATCAGTTAGGTCTAGGCATGGCCCTTGCGTATTTAAATGGACCCCGTAAGTGATAATTGAGTCAGAAACCTCTATTAAATTGTGTATACGCCTGGCCAGTGGGCACCGTCAATTATCTGCGTAGCACATCTATACTAAATTGAGGCAGCCTGCAGACCATGTCGGTAAGGGCCCTGGCAATGTGGACAAAGTGACATTATCAATGACACGTAAAAATGAGTATGTCTAAATACCGTTGTTCAAAATATTGATATAGGTTATGTATATTCATCGCGATAATTAATATCATCAACTCTAAATAGAAGATAAAAAAGGCTTTTTCGTTTTTATGGGTCTAAATAATACAAATTCAGCGTAATTAAACGTACTTTTATGAATTAGGTAACTTGAAAACTAATCAAAGGGTAAATGTAAGCATCTACAATGTTTACCCTATGATGATATTTGCTGATCTGTTGAACCGCAGAACTCTACAACGCTACCCTGGTCTCTAATCCCTGCAACAAAACGCATACATTAGCAGAAGATCCACGTGCGAAAAAGGATTAAAGTTGAAGTGAATGGAGGACCACGTAAAAATGAAGGTATACAACTTAGAGTGAAAGCACAAGATTATGTTAGGTTTGCTGGTTTCATAGGCCTAAACTACTCAAGTTTAACTACATCTGTTGTTCTATATATAGGAAAGTAATAATTCTTGACACTCTCTTACCTAGGCATGCGTAGTTAGCAAGACTCAAGTAAAAAATATGACGTCTATAAGCATTGTTCATTAACAGGTTAATACCCTAAGACTGTAATCATGTCTACTGCTAACCCCAGCCCACCTCACCTATCTTATTCACAAGTTACAAGGCGTCTCTAAAAGCGGCCTTCTCTAAGGTCATCTCATTTTGCAACCATATATAAATGCAACATCTTTTAAAAAGGTAGAAATTCATCACGAGCATAACAACGTTAATTAAATATGTTCAAACTTAAATACATTGTAGGTCCGTTAGGTTAACTTACAACAAGTGGCCAAGTCATGCCAGCAACCACTTGAAACATTGTAATAATGCATACAGTTATTACAGCATGCCACGACATAAAAAATTAAACAACAAGCCAGTTCTGTAACACCCGGAAATGTACCCTATTTTTCTAGTGAAAATATTTTACGGATACTTTTCAGCAAATTTAAGTTTTAATATAGAATTTTATGTTCCGAGTCGAATTTAGAATTTTCGAGTTCGTTTTTGGAATTTCCGCGAGATTCCATGACAATCCCGTCTTAAGGCGAGTTTGACTTTTGTTGACTTTTTCCATATACAACTCATACTCCCTTATCCTATTTTCATTCAACACAATTCAACTTACTTCATCACTAAGAAACCCAAATCAAAACCCTTGCCTCCATTTTCATCCAATCTTTGAATCGTCATATCTCATTCGTTCTTTGCTAGAATTCGCGTAAGTTCGTCTTATTCTTCCCCTCTTAGCTTCCTCTATCCGTATTGGTAATAAAATTACCGTCTTTCTCGCCTTTTAAATTATCCGTCTTTCTCAAGGTGAATGATATTCATCTTTTATTATCTAATTGTATGTATGTGGAGACTAGGAAGGTTTAGAATCGATTAAAGATGCGTAAAGGTAACGGTGAAGGGTTACTCGATATCATTTACGTGTTTTACATGCTTTATATGCTAGAATTCGTATTTAGAATACGATTAGTAAGCTTTGGATTCATGTTATTGATGATGATTGTTGTTATTTGATGATTGTTGATGATAAATATTGATTGTTGATAATTATTAGAAGTGAATTAGGAGAATTGAAAATGATTGAACTTGTGTATGTTGTTCTCGGGTAAGATGTAGTCCTGGCCGAAGGACCGGCTGCCGGTTCAGTGGCCGGCTGGGAATTCACTGCAACGACCCTTTTTCGTAGAATGATCATATCTCCTTCGTTACTTGCTTGTTTTGTGTTTGTGACCATTCGTTGGAACCGTAAGAGGATAAGCTATCACCTCGACTTGGAATTTCTGCATTTACATATTTAGAACTCTAGTTATGACCGTTTGAAGTGGATCCTTGTTTTAGTTAGTTTCCAAACTTGGTTTTTGTGTGTAGTTGTGCTCCGAGCCGGGGTACCGGCCGCCTCCCTCCACGCCGGCCTGGAACACGGCTGTGTTTTCTTCTTGAAATTTCTAAAACTCGTAATTTATAATAGTTCGCATGATTCGTTTATCGTATAATTTTACGTAGTGACTTATAATATTCATGTTTTGGATATATGATATGGTGGACATTCGCATGTATCACATGTTTTGTGACGGTTTTAGATATGTTCCCTCTTTGAGTCGGTTTTTACAAATGAGTTGGTTTGAGCACTATTTGTCTTGTGCTTTGTATTCTCATTCCCTTGGCTACCTTCCCGTTCGTAAGGCTGGAATGTCGGAACGGAGAGGTATCCTACTGCTTAATTGCATGGGTAGTGGGCATACGACGACGTTGTTGGGAGTTGAACGCTATGCGTTGATCGACCCGGCCGTCAAATGTTGTGTACTTGCGA